>CAEGAF010126646.1:0-14095 GCA_903067075.1 Micropoecilia bifurca
ACAAAGAAAGCAAAGCAATAATACTGACACCAGCAGACAATCCTTTGTTCTTATTGATCCTACGACGGTTGAGCTGCAAATGTCTTGTGAACAAGCTTTGATCCAAGCAAGACTTTCTGTGTCAGATTTTGGAAATCTGTGAATTTTAGTTCCACAAATACGATCAGGATACCTGACATCACCTGTACAGATTCTCCACTGACTGTGGAGAACCATTGTTTTAGAGTCCTGACGCAAAAACCTTCTGTCGGTCTGATAGCTGCGCTGTTAAGTAAAATGGGCATTAGCCAATTAAAGCGCCCGCCGTGGTAACGACCAATGGAGTGCATAGTAATAGCTAACTTTCTAGATCTCCACAAGCAAACATTTGAGCCACTGAATTAAAAATTAAAAATTAAATTTTTTTTAATATTTCCCCTGGAGTTAAACACAAAGCTCCTTTGACATTGATTACTTGATTTCTGCTCTTTTAGACTAAATGTGAAATTCAATAATCTCACATTTCTTATTGAGTGGAGATGTGATCCAGTAAAAATTAAGTTTTATAAACTGAATTTATGACAAATTGAAAAAGTTAGAATTTTTTTTTTGTTGCTATTTTTTTTAAATTAGGAAATATTTCAAACTAACTTTTTTAAATTTGTCCGTCTGGGGGTATCTTTTGTAGAATTTTACACCAAAAGTGAATTAAATCCTTTTTGGGATAAGGAGGTTGATGTATAGATGAATAAATAGACTTTTCATAAAATAAAGAACATTACAGGTGGTCCTGAGCATCTTCTTCATGAGACTGTCTTAGAAAAACAGATTGTCTTCAGTCAGAGGCTTCTTCTGCATTGCTGTAATACAGGAAATCCTTCCTGTCCACAGCCATCAGCATTAATAATGCTTAATTTGAGGAAAATAATATAAATTATATTATAAAAATACAATTTTTCATTTTATAAATAAAAACGAAAAATACATAAATAAAACACAAAACAAATAAATAAATAAAAGAATGAAAATTAGATTAAATAAGATTTAATTTCCCTGTGGGATTAGTAGAAACGTTAAAATAGATTAAAACATTAAACTTTTTTTCAGATCACATGTTGTTTTTCTTGTTTCCTCTTTCATAACAGTTTGAATATGGAACAACATTAGTGTGCTTAGCAATCCCGTTGTCTACAGCAGATCTGCATCTCATGCGGAGCAGACACTCACCACAGCATTCTACGTACTCAGGCCAATCAGCGTCGCTGTCAGATCTGCACATGCGCAGGAGCCGCTTCCTGGATGAGCGTTAGCCTCCTGCTCGCTGCGGCTAACAAGTGTAGCTTTAGATGCAGCCCAGAAAGTCCGGCTTCACATGAGCAGCGAACAAAGAGGAAGAGTTTAAACCGCAGCTCGGCTCGCAGACATGGACTACTGGGTACGTTCCTCTCCACTTTTGCTTCAGTTTTATTCAGGGCTGACTTGTTTAGGTGGAGAAGTTAGCTAACTGTTTCCCTTCAGGACTTACAAAGGACACAAATAGGGCGATTTACTGGGAGAACAAGTGTTGAACAACGATTTAAGCGCCGCTGTTGATAAAAACAATCAACCTGTATGACGTAAGTCCCCAAGTTATTGCTCTATAATTTAAATAAAACTTAAAATGTGGCCTCTGGAGTCACCAACCTGCTGTAAGAGGGTTAAAGAGCAGCGCTGCTGTTTATTGTAGGGTAAATCCTGTCCAGCATGAACCTGTGTTATTGTTGTTAGCTGTTCAAATTAGAGTGTGATTTTATTTTCAAAGATGGCAGATTTTACAGCCTGGATACAATATTTAATCACGTTTCTCCAAAATAAAACTTTATTATTGTTACATTTTGTAAGTAGAGTAGAGAAAACCCAAACATTGTACCCAAGTTAAAGTAAAAA
The DNA here is from genome assembly GCA_903067075.1 of Micropoecilia bifurca. Lineage (NCBI taxonomy): Eukaryota > Metazoa > Chordata > Actinopteri > Cyprinodontiformes > Poeciliidae > Micropoecilia > Micropoecilia bifurca. The sequence continues at coordinate 1,906 of CAEGAF010126646.1, forward strand.
GTAGCAAAAGTTAAAGTAAAAAAGTAGCAAAAATTACTCCAGAGTAAAAAAGTGTTTGGTAAAATGAGATGCTGATCAAACCTATCAATCATTTAATATTTAAAAATTACAAAATTAGTCAGACAAAAGTTAAAGTGGGAATTTTGGTATTTTATGGATGAAAATGGCAATAATTTATAAAAGTAACCAAAAATAACAAAATCAGGTAAAGGTCAGTGTTTCCAAATCAGTTTCTTTCAATTAAAACCTGATGAGACTTTAGTACAAACTGTCTGTGTCTGGTGAATTTTAGGTTAAAACATGTTCGTTTTCACTCAATGGGTAGAAAACACAGAAATTTTACTCAAGAAAGAGTAGAGGTACTTCATAATGGACTTACTCAAGGAAAGTAGAAAGTGCAAAGTAGTAAAAATACTCATTAAAGTAAATTTAAAAATACCAAAGATAACAAAACCAGGCAAAGGTCAGTGTTTCCAAATCAGTTTCTTTCAATTAAAAACTGATGAGACTTTAGTACAAACTGTCTGTGCCTGGTGAATTTTAGGTTAAAACATGTTCGTTTTCATTCAATGGGTAGAAAACACAGAAATTTTACTCAAGAAAGAGTAGAGGTACTTCATAATGAAATTACTCAAGGAAAGTAGAAAGTGCAAAGTAGTAAAAATACTCATTAAAGTAAATTTAAAAATACCAAAAATAACAAAACCAGGCAAAGGTCAGTGTTTCCAAATCAGTTTCTTTCAATTAAAAACTGATGAAACTTTAATAAAAACCGTCTGTGTCTGGTGAATCTTTAGGTTAAAACATGTTCGCTTTCACTCAATGGGTAGAAAATACAGACATTTTACTCAAGAAAAAGTAAAGGTACTTCATAATGAAATTACTCAAGTAAAGTGGAAAGTGCAGAGTAGTAAAAATACTCATTAAAGTAAATTTAAAAACTCCCCGGCTCTGTTAATGAGATGTTTAGCTAAAAGTTGGAGGACCTGTTTGTCGTCAGCAGAGCCTCCAACAGAAGGAGGTTCTGATTTCAGAGCAGGCAGATGTTGTCGGAACCGGGGGCTGAGAGAAACGGGCCTTTCGGATCAACAATGAGGGAAACAATACAAACCCACATCCTTTGTTTGAGCTGGGTTTAGGTTTTCCTCAGGCAAAGGCAGCCGAGTGGGTTTGGAGGGTAATTGGTGTGTAAAGGTGAATAATCAGTGATGCAGGTGATAACAGAGCAGAGGCCGGTTCTGGAAGCCCAACCGGGTTCTGCTCTGCTCTTTGCTGCCGTTGCACCGGATCCGGCCAAACCTGAAAGAGGAGATGCCGTCTAAACGGGCAGGAATTACAGCCACAACGTCGTCACTTCACAGATTAATCATCTTCATACTAGAGGATTTAACTTAAAATGTCTATTTTTAAAGCTACAAAGACTTTATTGCCAAGTAATTTACAAATTATTTTTGTCTTAAGATCAAGTGACAGAAATAACCAAAGGAAATATGATTTTAGACTGTTTTAAAGCAAATGTGTGTTAAAATTATGGAATTATGGAAATTCGAACGGGGATTTCAAAATACTTCATAAGTATTAAGTCTTTTGAATGAACAATAATATATTGTTTGCAACTTGTATTAATTTATTAATTATTTTGTAATTATTGAGAAAATAATTTATACAAGATTTTTCTCCTTCCTGCTACCTATATTAGTTATTTATTTTTATTTAATTTTATTTTACATTTTTCTAGAATTAGTGAATATAAAACTAACAAAAATCTACAAAAAAACAAACAAAAAAAACTTTTCACTCATGTAGCATAAGTGTTATAAGAGAATGTGTTTGTATATTGATGATAAGTTTTATTAAATTGAGTCAATAAACTTATCGATTGATTGACTTCACTGTAATTTGGGGGCGGGCGATTTGGCTTAAAAATAAAATATCAGAATTGTGTGTTTTTTTTTCTTTCATTTTCAAAAACATTCAGAAAAAAATTGTAAAAAGTGGCTTTTATTTCAATCATCCATATCAGAGACTATTAGGGTCAGGTTACAGGAATTTTAGCTTAATTGCATTAATAAAGTCATAATATTAGCAGAATAAAGACACTATTTTACCAGAAAAATGTCTTAAAGTTACAAGAAAAAAGTTATTTTGGTTCTTTCGAAATGAAGACATTGAAACTGATTTAATGATGATGTGCTAAAAGATGAAGCATTTAATTAACTGTAAAACCTGTACCAAAGTATACCTTCCTCATTTTTATAAAATCACAACAAACCAACAAACGTTTGTCAGATTGTCTCTTTTATCTTTTTAAACCTTTACTGACCTTTCTATTGACTAAGTGAGGCACATTTTGTAGACATTTATAGATGTTTTCAAGCCTCTATTTCTGTTAATTACGGCCATTTTCCTGCTTATAGCAACTGAAAACACAACATGTCAGATCAGTAAATGGCGTCAAACCAACAAAAAATGTCATATTGTGATTCTTCTGTAAACTCCAGTGAGATATTATGAAGTTTGTTTGTGCAAGCTGACAAAATGTGAAAAACTGAAAGGTGGTGAAAACTGGAGGTCACACAGATAGCGAGTTCTTAAGATACCATGTTGTGACCCTTAAGCTTTCCCCATCTGATTGCAGCTGATGTGGAGGGTCTGGCCTATCAAAATGTCCGCCGCAGGGTTGTAAACACACCTCTGCTGAGAGATAATGGAGATAATGTTTCCATGTTTGTGCAGTTTGATTCATTGGCATCTGAATTCACGCCTGAACAGAGTGAAGCTCTTTGTAATAATCAGAGGAAATGCAGAACTGGTTGTAGCTGGGTGGACTTCCTCTCAACCAGTTGCCTAACTGGGAGGAGGAGTCACCCAGTTAGCCCAGCGTTTTCCTAACACTTTCCCCAGTAGAGGGAAGAATCTGTCATTTCCTCCCCAGGTTCACATCTGACGATGTCTTCTAGAGTAAGTCCTGAAACCTATTCCACTTTTCTGTAATTCAAGTTAATCGACCGACTAAGAAATAATCGAATAATTAATAAGCGACCATTTTATTAAGAAGAGTTTTCTCTGGCTGAGGATCTGTCCATAAGATAGTTGGACTTAATTGGATGTAGTGTAATATATATACAAAGTTAAAGTCAAAGAAGCAAAAGAAGAACAGTGGGTGGAAGTAAGAACTTATTTTTACACCCAACTGACGTCACAAGTTACTATTCATATGAACTAGGTTGTGACATATTTTCTTAATTAGAATAACTGGTAAATGCATTCAAGCAACAATACTTTCTGGCATGTTAAAATTCTTTCAATATGCCACAAATGATTGACACCTTCATTAAAGAATGACAATAGCATTGATGATAGCAGTAATAACGGTAATTATTTCCAATTCTGATGCAGTGATGATCTTAATTTTAAATTATCTTTTAAAGTATTGTATTTGGATGTTGCAGCTTCACCCGTATTGATGTAGGACTGGGTACATTTTAAAAAAAATAATGTGTTGAATTTAAAAAAAAAAAATTGTAACAGAAATATCTTAATGATTTCGCTCCATAAAGTGCAGATGGGCCTTAAAATCAATGTATAAATCAGCTTATTGGCATCATGTTTTCTTTTACTTTTTAATAATCTTTCTGCGTTTTCTGTCAAATCTTCTTTTTGAAGTAGGAAATATTTATGTGTGATTTGTTCACTAGATGACCATTTATATTATGTTGGCTGATGTTATTATACATTAAATAATCAACTCATACCAGTCGACTAAAAGCACAATAAAAAACTTAATGAATAATAAAATGTTCTACCATATCAGCCTCAGGAGATGATTGAGAGATGCTGATTTCCGGTTCTTCAGGTTCTGCGGTTCCTCTCCTGGTCCATTCTGTCACAAAACACGTTTCTTTTGTTTTTTAAAATTCATCCTTACCAACATTATTCAGCCTGGGATTTGCGTCTTCAATATCTATTCCTATCGTAGAGGTTTTACTTCTACAGACGGTGGAGTTTCGAGCTGCGGACGTTTTAAAAAGACCCGGGTTGATGGCGGCTCAGCGGTTGCCTAGTGTCCGTCTCTAGGCAACCGTCGCTCCGTAGCGTTCAGGGGTCCTTTAACTCCCGCCACGAGAATTTAGCTGACCTCAATATTTCCTGTGTTTTATTTCGGTCGTTATTGTTATAATTAGTGTTGATATGTGCGTGTTAGGCGTGTCTATACGGAACAAATCGCGTCCCGTATCGTTTCAATACGGGACGCGACATTTAACAGCCAAATACGGAACGATTCCGTTTTTTAAGGGACTGGTGGCGACCTGCCTATTTGGACCGTTACTCTTCCCCGTTCTACGGAGTCTCCGCCATCTTTGTTTTTAACAGACTCTTGGATCCCCTGGTGGATGACAGCCAAACTACCACACTAAAAGAAGGACTAAGCGGACGTTATTAGTGAAATTAATGGAGCCGATTTTAATGTAATAAAGCATAAATAAAAAATGAATTGTACGCCGTGTGGTGTCCTTCCAGAGTGCCTTGGAGGTGTATAAGGAGATGCTGCTGCTGTACCTGGAGGAAGGCCGGCGGCAGCTCAACTCCCGCTGCTCCCACCTGGAGCCGTGGCAGATCATCGGAGGGTCTGTCCTCACCACGCTGGCGGTTCTCTGGCTCCAAGGATTCCTCTTCCAGCGAGAAAGTAATGTTTCACACCTGGAAGTGATTAAATAATGAGCTACAGCTGCTTTCAATTAAGATATGGACTCTGAGTTTTATCGCGATATCTTGTGATACTATTGCGATAAAAATGACGATAAAATAAACTATTTATACTTAAACGCTGCCATTTTAGGACAAAGTGAGATTTATTTCACCATACTGCACACAGTACTGTTATACTTTTTAACGTACTGATATTTATTAATACTTTCAAGAAAATATCAAATGAATTTTCCAATAATGCTTTCAGTTACTTTTTATTTAACGTCATTAATAAAAATTTATGGAGTCAATAATAATAATTTTTTTTATCATGGTAAGAAATATTTAACGATAAATGCAAACCCTTACTTTCACATAATTTTCAGAGTAATCAGAGTTTTTGTTCTTATTTGGGTCGGTATTGTACTTTCAATTTATAATGATTTGTAGAAAAATAAACCCAGTTTATTGTATTGACACAATATAAAAAATATATAAAATTATCTAGTTATTTTTACTTATACAATATTTCTATTGCTTCTAAGCGATCTAATAGGACGACCAAACATCACTTGGACAATTAATGAACGATTCATTTTTCCAGATAAATTATAATATTGTTGTTTTGAGACCATTTCTAAGCAATATAATAGAATAATAATGCAAGAAGACATTCCCAAAAATCAATAAACTTTAAATTCTAATGAACGTTTAACACTTTAACTGGAAAACATTTTAAATAGCCAAAAATAAATAAACCGAATAACAGAAACAACAACTTAAATGAATTATGACGTTTCTGTAAACAAGGAAAAAGTGGTTAGCTGAGACCAAAACACCAGACAGAAGACGTTTGTCATCCAGTTTTTGGTAGAAAGGAAGAAAACAAACGAAAAAACAATAAATCATGGAAATTATTGACTTCGTTTTAATCGTGCGATTAATTGATTTATTGTTTGTTAGTGAAAGGTTTTAGTTAAGACATTCCCATTCCTGAAAACAAAAATGTTTAGGTATTTCATTTCAAGGCTTTTTGCATCTAATAACAGCCACTCAACGTTTCTGCTGTTCAGGCTTGTAGAGGTGAAAACCCCTAAAATATCCCCCACTTCAGCAGAATAAAACGATGATTTCATCAAAGTGAACACAGCGTTAGTCACAGTCAGCTGCGATTGCTTCCTGTCATTTTCACCCACAGCTGCTGCTCTCTGTCTCCGGCTCAGGTCTCACTTCCAGAATCAAGAAGCAAGTCTTTCGACTCGTCAGAAAAATACCCTTTGTTGGTGACAATGTAAGTTCTGTGGTGGATCCGCTCCTCCTCTGCGGTCCGATTGTTGTCTGGGATTCCTGTGAGTCACTATGGGACCTTTGGCACACTGTGCATCACGCACTCATGATAAGCTGGTTACTTCAGTTCAACTAGTCACACTTTACTTCTGCTGACTTCAGCAAATTTATTGCAATAGCAAATGTCTGTTTTTTATTTTATTTTTAATGCAACAGATTCAGAGGAAGCTGAACAAGGCTCTGGATGACATGTCCCACAGTCTGTGTACGCTGAAGGAGGGGATGAGCTACACTCAGCAGCTGCCCACTAAAGGCCTCACTCAGAGCCAAGTCATGGAGAAAATCAAAGAGTATCAAACGCTGAGTAAGTGATTCAGCAGCAATGATTCGCTTGGATCGGGAGAGATTTATGTTGCCAAGAAAGCTTCTTGTTTCTGACGTCCTGTCAGGAAGTGTGGAGTTGAATCCGTCAGGGTAATAAGCCTGGCGGGTAGCCAGGGCAGGTAATAAGGCTGGCGGGCAACCTGAATTTAAATTTTTTCTCATGTTTTTTTTAATTAACCCTTTGAAGACGAGGTCTAAACGTCCATCCCGGCCAGCGTCTCCCTTCTCAGTGCGTCAGGTTCGCTATGAAGCCATGTAGCGACAGCTAGCAAAGCTACTGCTAACCCTGCACACACCACAAACTCTAACTAGCACACTTATAGTCTAAAGAACCCATCAAAAAGCTCTTAGTAAAATCCACAGCATCGCTGCGCTCTGGTCTCTTGCCATAACCAAATCCCCGTCTCTCTCCGCATGTCCTCTTTCTACCTAGCAACCGACCTCTCAACACATTTTCATTGGTTGTTTCCAAATGTGGTACATTTAGACCCCACAAAATAAGGCGGAAATGATCGATCTTATTTCTGGCTTTATTTTGAAGTAAATAACCACAAAACCAATATAAAAACACCATTTTTTAAAGTTTGAAGTCCGTGCTGTTCAAGAGTTGAAATGAAAACTCGGTATGCGCCGTGTTATTACAAAGCCTTATTAATGTGTCACATGCTTGTAGCATGGAGTCGCTGTTTTTTGGCAGCGACTCCAACGGGTTAGGACTTTGTAGACCAAGATCCTGTCTCCACCTTCCTGCTGATGAAAGCTAGCATTGGTTTTATCAAGTTGACAACATAATGCACTAAATCGTAAATGTATGAGTTTAAAGAAAACGAGACGCAGTGTTTAGCTGTTTTGCTTGTTTTGTTTATTTTTGTGCATTTGAAATATGTTTGTAGTCCTCTGAGAAGATTGTCATGTCAGTAGGGGGCAGATATAAGGTTTTACTTCCTTCTGCTCCATTTCATTCATTCATATTATTGAGTGAATGACATGCAAAATTAAAATATTTGTTTTCCAGATGATGTTCAGTGGGACAAAGGCTGGGTTTCCGGTGCCGTGTACTGGGGGGATGAAACCCTGACCAAACTCCTGGTGAAGGTATGAGGCAAGAACATTATTGTTAAAAGGAATTCAGTTGTTTTTCTAGTTCAGATATTGTATAAAAAAAACTTTAGTGCTTAAATTAAAAAATCTGCATAATGTGCCAATGCTTTATTAGATTTTGATACAAATAAACAAAAATAATGAAGATCCCTTTTTCATTAAGAGAATAAACATTTTCATTAAATGGTCTTGTTTTAGCCTGGATACTGCAGTCAACAATTAATCGTTTTTTCATGATTAATCGTTTCAGCAACAATTAATTGGTTTTTCATGATTAATTGTTTCAGCAACAATTAATCGGTTTTTCCATGATTGTTTCAGCAACGATTAATCATTCTTTCACGATTCATCGTTTTAGCATCGATTAATCGGTTTTTCATGATTACTCGTTTTAGCAATGATTAATCGTTTTTCATGATTAATCGTTTCAGCCCTGCTACACTTGAAAGCTTTTTTTTTGTTGGTAGTTGTGAGACTTTGTTCAAATTTTTTTTCCTGTTTTATGTTATGTTGTGCAGGTTTATGGAGATTTTGCGTGGAGCAACCCTCTCCACCCGGACATCTTTCCTGGCGTCAGGAAGATGGAAGCTGAAGTTGTCCGAATGTCCTGCTCCCTGTTCAACGGTGGACCCAATTCCTGTGGAACTGTAAAACCCCAGACTTCATACTCCAAATAAAATATTATGTTTTATTTTACAATCTCAGGAAATCCACAAGCCTGTTGAGGAAAGATTTGCTGAATTTGATGCATCTCCATGTTGGCTTTTCCCAGGTCACTTCTGGAGGAACGGAGAGCATCCTGATGGCCTGCAAAGCGTACAGAGACATGGCTTGTGAACGGGGCGTGAAGTTCCCTGAAATGTGAGATGAGCTTCAGAAGACCTGGCTTTTTGCTTCCAGGAGGGCTGCAGCAACAATTACTTTAGTTATCGATTAATCAATCAATTATTGTGACGATTAATCAAATTACTCCTCTGATTGTATTGGTCTGGTAGTAAATGACCTTTTTTGGAGTTTATATCTCTACTTAGCGATTAATTGATTACTAAATTAGTTTCCGATTATTTCAGTACACAGTAAAAATGCCAGTGTTGAATTAACACCCAAAAGTGTCTATATGTGTCCAAGGCAGCTGGTGTTAAATTCAACACTACACATTAACAGTGCTGGTGTTAAAATATATTAAAAGTAACACCAGTGTAGTGTTGATCACAAAATATAATGTGGCGTTAAAAAAGTAAATAATTGACCCACAAGGTGTCAATATCAATCAAATCCAGTGGAAAATATTCAAAACTATACACAGAAATGGAAAGTTTAACTTTTCTTAAACCAATTTCAGTAAATAGACCAATATTAATTTAACAAAATCTTTTAACACTGTCAAAAGTGTTACTTTAACACCAGCTGACTTGGTCACATATAGACACTTTCGGGTGTTAATTCAACACTTGCATTTTTACTGTGTAGTTGATTAATCGCGATTAATCGTTTCAGCCGTGTTTTCCGGTGAAAGTGCTGAGGTGTTTTTTGTCCTGATCTTCAGTCTTGCTCCAGTGAGCGTCCACGCCGCGTTCGACAAAGCAGCGCATTACTTTGGGATGAAACTCGTCCACATTCCTCTCGACCAGAAGACCATGAAGGTCGACGTTAAGGTGAGTGCGTGTGCGTTTTACCCCCTCTCGGTGTCTCCTGCTTTCAGATGTTCATTCTTCTTCCCTGTTTTCTCCGCACCAAGGCGATGAGGAGAGCCATCAGCAAAAACACAGCCATGCTTGTCTGCTCGGCGCCCCAGTTCCCACATGGGATCATGGATCCGGTTGAAGAAGTAGCCAAGGTCAGAGGCCAGACATTTCCTCACCTCAATATGCCCAGAAACGGAAATGGGGGGAGGTCCGTTCTTTGAAACTTTCCCTTGATGTGTCGCAGCTGGCGGTGCGCTATGACGTCCCGCTGCATGTGGATGCCTGTTTGGGCGGGTTTCTCATTGTTTTCATGAAAAAAGCTGGTTACTCACTCACCCCGTTTGACTTCGGCGTGAAGGGAGTTACCAGCATCTCTGCAGACACCCACAAGGTAAGGATTAACCAGAGAGTTGGATCCCACACAGAGCAGGCACTGTAGAAATACCAAACCTTACCAGGTATTTTTGGACTATTTTCTAACGTAAATATTGTGGAGTATTTGAATGAGACAAAACTAACTTAGAAGTAACTTTTCAGAGAGAAATAGAAGCTTGTTTTAAATAAATAATTCCTTAAATATTGATGAAAAAGTGCTAGCTAGTTCTGTTGGAAGATTATGTCAGTTACTTCACTGTCAACGGACTCTAGGTTGTTGCCTAGCAACGCCGGCCAAGCTCAGCCCGTTACCTAGCAACGCCAGCTAAGCCCAGCCCGTCACCTAGCAACCGACTTCTAGTTCCACTGGCAGTTTGTTTCTCTAATGCCATGACATTTTTCCCATTTTATAAATGAAAAAAATGCCCAGTGTGCTCTTTTTTAATGTGTCAGTCAACAGTTAAATAATGGAGCTAATTTGGAGCTTATTTTTGTTTAAGTAAAATATTTCTGTTTCATTTTGCTAAAACTAGCAAACTCTGCCCAAATCTTTTTTCTAAATGTAAAAAAAACCCAAGAAAAAATAAACCCCAAAACAGCTTTGGAATGCAGAAATAAATAATACCTTAAAAATTGATTAAAAGTGCTAGTTCTGTTGGCAGATTATGTCAGTTATTTCACAGTTAATGGGCTCTAGACCGTTACCTAGCAACGCCGGCCAAGCCCAGCCCGTTACCTAGCAACGCTTTGGAATACAGAAACATTTTTGGATCAACAATAATTTACATATTCCTTTTCTAAAAAAAAGTGATTTAGCTTATTTTTGTAAAAAATATGTAGCACATTTGTTAATATATTAAGACTTGAACCTTTCAAGTTTTTGTAGAAGTAGCAAAGTGGTTCTCAATGTAATTTTGGCCCTAATAGCACAAACTTTGAACAGCTCTGGTTTAAATCACAAAGTCTCATGTAACGTTTTTATTTCCTTTCCTCTCCAGTACGGCTACGCGCCCAAAGGCTCCTCTGTGATCCTCTACAGCGATAAGAAGTACCGTCAGTACCAGTACTTCGTGGCTCCGGACTGGCAGGGCGGGATCTACGCCTCGCCGTCGGTGGCGGGATCCAGGCCCGGAGGAATCATCGCCGCCTGCTGGGCCACCATGATGTACATGGGAGAGAGCGGATACGTGGAAGCCACCAAGAAGATCATCGGCACGGCGCGCAAGATCCGAAACGAGTGAGACGGCCGCGTTCAGCCGGCGCAGCAGCGCGGCTTGCTAACGTCTCCCGGTTTTCTGTTTTCGACAGGATTAGGAAAATGAAGGGCGTGTTTGTGTTCGGGAACCCGGAGGTGTCGGTGGTGGCCATCGGCTCCGAGGACTTCGACATCTTCCGCCTGTCGAACGCGCTGACGTCGAAGGGCTGGAACCTGAACACGCTGCAGTTCCCGTCCAGGTTGGATGAGGGGAAAGCGGAAAATTTAGAGAGGAAATCTACAAATCTCTGAGTCAGGAGGATTAAATCATCTCTGGAGATTAGGATGGTGAAACATGAAATCAAGAAAATGATGAAAAACGGTCTTCAGTCAGAGGCTTCTTCAAATTCACCGTAATACAGACTGCTACAGGAGAGCTTCAATAACTCATTGAATTACATTTGATTTCCCTTTTATTTTTTATTTGAATTTTTAAATATTGTCCAGAAATAATCCACAAAGTAACAGATAAACTTTGGTTCTAGTGTATTTTTATTTGAAAAATATTTTAACTTTTAAAAAATATATCCAAGTAAATTGTTTTGAATCGAATTCAGACCTGAAGAATTGGAATCGAATCAAATCAAAGACACTGAAAGATTTTTATTTCTACTTTACACCAATAACAAATTAAAAACAAATATAATGGTTTTTGTGCTAAAATGTCTATTAATTCAGTATTTTAGCACCAAAACCATTTTTAATTTTTCAATTCAAAATGGTTTCTGAATTGAAAATGTTGCTTATTTTGTTGATAAATTATTTACAGACCTTGCAATTAACTCGATAAAATTCTTTCAGCTGCTAAATGCTAAAAAAAAGAACTGATACTGGAGTACTTTCTATGGGAAACAAAAACAAATACACAGAAAGTTACTGGCATTAACACAGTTTTGTTTTTAAAAACCTGTTTGAAATAAATAATAAACAAAAATCACCAGCATGTCTCCTCACAATAACTTTAACTAAAAGCCGAGTCAGAAATGAAAGTATGCAGAATGATGGAAAGTGATGGAGCCAACAGGGCAGCTGCAGAGTAAATCATCTATGAATTTAACAGGAAACTAATGTAAACAAGCTCAAACTGGAAAAACAAGATTCCTCTCATGATAAAAAATGAGTGAACTTTTACTCGCTGTTACTTGAGTAATTTCTTGAATGGCTACATTAAATAAAAATATGTTGAAGCAGTACTACTTTCACTCAAATAACATTTTTGGATACTTTCCCCACCTCTGCAAACATTAAGCTGATGTTCCTTAGTTGGAGGCCAAGTGGTGTAATTCTCGTCCTTTCTGAGCTTCCGTACGTTCCAAACATGCTGGTAGTTTGTGTTTAAGTGGTGTAATTCTCGTCCTTTCTGAGCTTCCGTACGTTCCAAACATGCTGGTAGTTTGTGTTTAAGTGGTGTAAT
>CAEGAF010126648.1:0-12168 GCA_903067075.1 Micropoecilia bifurca
CATGCATTAGTAAAGTAAATAAAGTGAACCAAGTTCCTGCTCTGAATAGTTTGATACCTTTTTAACCTGAACATCTGAAGGAATCACTCTAAGCCTGATGACCTAGTGAAGCAAGCAGTGAGTGAACAAGGTGACAGTTGGATGTTATGATACTTGCAGATGAATATCGATTTTTTTTTTCTAGGAAAGAAAATATTTATATATATGATTATATATTTATATATTACACAGCCCTAGTGCAGAATCTGTAATGAACATGTTTTGTATAGGCCACAATCCCAGCCTGTTCAAGGAAGCAGAATGGGTCACCTTTAAAGCCTGTCCTGTCTCCAGACTTTGTGATTCCTGCTGATAAAACGACTTAGAAATCTCACCTGCTGCAGGTGTGACCTTCCAGGCCGCCATGTTTTATCACGCTCACCTTCAGCAAGGCCTTGCAGGGCCTTGGGAAAAGCCTTGGCAGCCTCACACAGCCAATAACTCACCGCGGCTCTCCAACAGCACTGTTAAGACTCAATTATTTTCCGCCTCCGTTTCGTCCCCAGCAGCGCTGGAGGAAACCTCAGAGTTGCTGCCATACGAGCCCAACTTTCAGCGGCTTAAAAAAAAAAAAAAACGCCTCTTCAAAGCTGATCAGCCCCAACTTCCTGTCTTCTTAGAAATTAAAGCCGAAACACTTTCAAGTTGGTAACCGGCTAACGAAGTTTTACGGCTAACGAAGCCGTTATCTATATGAGAAAAGTTAAGCTATACGTAGAAATGCATATCTGAGGAGATCACAATTTCAAAGAGTCACTGTTGCTTATCCAATCATACAGCAGTCAGCCACTCTCTCTCCCTCCTTTTGGTTCCTTTTTTCCACTTTATCTCCACCTCTCACACTTTCCCTGGATCTCACTCCCCTCCTCCGTTCCTTTCTCTGAATCAGATCCACGATTTGCTGTCATTGCCCCTAAAATCTGCTTTATCTCACTTAAAGAGTGTTGATCCCTTTTCGCTCCAGAAACCACAGCGTCAAGCTTGGCGAGACTCACACACACATTCACACACACATTTTAATTAATACATAGATTTAAACTGCGATGCCTGCTTGGCGAAGTGATATACACCCCCGCTAGTTAAAAGTCTTTTTTTATTGCTTAATCAATGTTGAAATTAATATGATTTAACTCCCGACCTCTCTTCACACACGCATACACACACACACACACACACACACACACACACACACACACACACACACACACACACACACACACACACACACACACGTGCGTGTCTGCTGGGTTATTAATTATAACACTAATTAACCTACAGTAATGATTTGGCCCCTGTGTTTGTGTGTGTTAGCGCACGTGTCTTAGGAAGAGAAGGAGAAATTACGTGTGGGCATTGAAAAGCAAGTGTGTGTGTGTGTGTTCATGTAAATATATGTTAATTTGATTCCCAGATATGATGGATTATAGCAGCTTACGATAACGACAGAGAAACTTCTCTTCAAAGCGCGCCGCGTTCGGTTCCTTAATTCCGTTTGGCACTCGGATCAATATCGTTTTCCCAGGCAAATCTGAAATCCGAGCCTCCGTCCAGATGCTTTCCTTCTTCCTCTGCCATTTCCCTGTCCCCCATTGAGTTTTTATTAATTTAATTATCGTAGTTTTGAGGAAATGAAAACAGCAGCCCCCTCCTGGGGGCCCGCACTGACCCCCACCTGATCCCAGTAAACAAGCTTTGGTTTTGATTTATTCCACAGAAGGGAGTCGTCATCTTTTTTTTTTTTTTCCCAGTGTTCCCAGTTTGGTATCAACTGTTTTTCTGCGGTTCTAAAGAACTTCTGTGACAAGGTTGAACGCTGCAACCAAGGGCGATTTCTTTAAACAAATGTTTGTAAAACTTTCTGCTCCTTACCTCCTTTTGGAAAACGTAGGTGGATTTGAATGTTTTGGAAAAGTATTTGCACCCTACAGATTCCTTCTGTTTTTTAAAACTTTTTTAGGGCCTGTACAGGTGCTTGAAATCCGCAAAAATATTTTAAATTTAAGGTTTGGAAGGTGATTGAAAGTGTCTGGTTTTAAAAACTGCACGGTTTTGCAGTAAAGTTCAAACTGACGTTTGATTAAAAGACTGAATGTAGAAGATATTATTGACAGCTGAGACCAGATAGTTTCACATCCTAATAAAAAGACAAATACACGTTTTTGTTGTTGTTCTCAATGTCTTGAGTTATATTAGACAATAATTTTCTTATTTTAGGTCAGTTAGAATTACCAAAATATAAATCCCAGCAAGAAATTGGTAAATCCAGACTAGAGTTACTAAATAAAACCCATTAAGATTGAAAATTGTGACGAAGGCAGTGGTTTAAAGACTAACTAAACCTCAGATCAATTTTTCTTGCAGACAAACTCTATAAATTGTTTTTTAAGGATGCTATCTTTATGTTTCTGTGAAAACGATGAAATATTTTGCTTATTTTAACTGAAGTTTTAAGCGGTAACCGTCTCAGTGCTGCCCTCTTTGGGTTGAACGGTGGCTACTGCAGGCCCCTTGGTGTCTCCTGGTGGATTTTTTTCTCAATTTGTCTGGGGGTGAAGTTTTGTCATTGTTGGGTTACTGGTTCAAGCCGTCATTTTGTGTCAGTCACTCTGTTGTGTTTTTGGGAAAGTCGTCTGACTTCATAAAGTGCGAAGTACAGATAATTTATCACAAATTTAAACAAAAACTAGGGTAAATTTGTTGCAGGTTTGTGATTGATTGACCATAGTCCACTTGAAACACTCTTTATCTCTTTCCCATATTCTTTATGTCCAATTTATGAAATAAGTGAGAAACCAGGGTGTTTCACAGCTACCTATAACAAAGCGGCAGCAGTGTCTAAACTGGCACATCCACAGCATAAAAAGCATCAGGTGTTGAACCAAAATGCGAATAAATCAAGACCTAAAGACACAAAACGCTTCCCACACAGCAGGACTCCAGTTGTGGAGTCTTTGTTGCGCTAAGAGGACATTTTAAGCAAAAACTCAAGAGGATCCCTGAAGCAGGCAAACCTCTTTGTTTCCAGACACAGTTCAGTAAATACAAGAAAATGGCCAGTCTGCTAAAGTCTGTTCATGCTTTATGATGTTTAAATAGATCTGTTTTATTGTGCAGATATCTACTGTAAAATATTCTCATCTTAAATAGAAACTTCATTTGAAGTATTAGCGATGTTTGAAAACATGCTTTTACCTTAGATTTCCAACTGTGATTGTGTTTTACTTCAGCCTCACTTTTAGTCACTACTGCACATTTATAGTAAAAGGTGTTGACAATTTATTCTAACAATTAATTGGTTGTAAAAAAAAAAATCACATTCTGCAGATTTTTCATTTAACCACTTAAACCTTTTTCTGCGCAACACTAGACGTACATTAAAAGACACAAGCAAATAATTCCGCAAATAACTCTTTTTTTTTTTTACAGAAAATAGAAATATGTAATGCCTTAAATGCAATAACATGACATTCCTGGAATGTTTGCTTGGTCATTTGTAGCATCGACAGCTAAAATATTCTGTCAATTAAGCTGCTGATTGTTGTTTGGATTAATAATTAGATTGCAAAAGGTGCCTAATATTATATTTTTAACAGAATTTGAACCAGGGGAAGCTAAAAATGCAACTTGAGTCGATTATTCAATGATCGATTAATCATGATTAATCATTTCTGCACTGATCTCTAAGCTTTGAACACTTAAAACAGACGTCATGATTGTGTTTGTGTAGATTATCTTGACCACCTTTTTCTTCCTTTCCTTCCACTACATCTTCCGTCTTCACTTAATTGTTTTTCTTTCATTTTTTAAATAAAATATTCTCACTTTCTCTCTCTTTTTGCTTGTGCTTCCCGTTATGCACACATAGATGCTCTCTAGCAGTGGTGCAGCATGACAGCCAGGCTGACAATAGGTGGCTGTCACAGTGATTGATGGCACTGATTATGTGTTAATAATTAAATAAACAGTAAAGAAAAATGCTTTCAAGTACCTTCTGTTTTGATACACTGTATATTATCTGTTTAGAGAAAAATGGTAAATATCTGTAAATTCTTGTAAAAATTTTGCAATAATATATAAAAAAACATGTCAAGCCTTTAGTTTTTATCACTCTGGGGTCATAACATTTATGGATTCCTAACAAAAATGGGGATTTGAGGCATTGTGACAGATGAAATCCTGTTTTAAAACAATCTGGATGACTAATGTAACAACTGGTTTATCTTTGGCACAGAGTCCCAGGCCTCTACGGAGAAGACGTCATTCATGGTTCCTGCAAGAGTTCAAGACCAGCACATGTTTATGCTTAACTGATAAAAGTCCAGAGCGGCTGGTGGGACCATGAGCAGCCGGGCGATTCTGCTAGAAACCTGCAGTTGGACCTGCTACAAAAGTAAGTTCTTGTTGAATTGTAAAATAGACACTTTTTAGGCATTAACCAATTTTTACCACAAATATCCTGATGACAAAGATATTAGCATTATCCATAAAAGCCGTTTTTAAGACGCTCCAACCAAAACAAACACACTAGGCTAGCGCTAGCAGGAAAAATGGCTCCTGGTCTTTTGCCAAAGACAAAAGAGAAATCCTACAACCATTAAAATCTGACGTAACTACATTTTTGTTTGCATTTCTTGAAGAAGGAAGTTGCACCTGTGTCTTCTTCTGATGTTTTTGTGTTGTTTCCATCTGTGGTCCTTGGTGCAGCACCACCACAGGTGAGGAGGGGAACAGGTTTTACAAAGGGTTTGGTTTGTATGAAAACAAGCTGCAACAAGCTGAAAATGTAACAACTTTTGCAGTTTTGGTCCCCGAACAAACCAAAACACCCCTAAAGAGTTTGTACTTCCTTAGTATCCCAACACAAAACAAAGGTTTATTATTAGAATAATTTAGCATTTAGCTTCACTACTAGTGAAGTTCAAATGTGTGCTAAGAACTAAAGACCTTTTCATGCTCCTTGTTTGACGTGCGTAAATAGGACTGGCCCCGTTCTAACGTTGCCAATCTCCCCCAGATGTGTCCAACTCAAGGTGGTTTTGCTAAGCTTGTTACCTTTGGAAATACATGATGTCAGCCTGAAATGTGCACTAAATAAACGCAGAAGACGGACAGGATGTCACCATCTGTATGTGCGTTATGTAATGTTGAGGATAAATGGGCCCTTTGGGTGTCACAATTGCTTTTTTTGTAATTATAGTTGGATGACAACAATTAGGGCTAACTTACTTTTCAAACTGAGGTTTCTCAGGGGATTAGCGAAAAGGCAAACTGACCCAAAGCGCCCACTGAGTCATGATAGGAAATATTAAAACACAAAAACATAAAAATGAGATACAATTACATCATGCTACATTTGCTTTATGTCATGACGACTCTCTCCCGTTCCCTGGCAGACTGCTAGAACTGCTGCATCAACAGTTTATCTGTGCTGAAGCTGTTTTTTCAGGACTGAAAGTACATGCCTGGTCTAAGTAGGCTATGGTATTTTAATTAGCATACTAAAATAGTATGGAGAGCTATCAGTCATGTCTTACTCTGAAAGAATCTCAGTTTTTATGAGGAACTGAGCACCTCTCCTCATCCTGCTCTCTTTACTCTGCATTAATAATGCTTGCTGTTCTTGTTGTTGTCATTAACTATACAGGTTTTTAGTCTCTTTTATGTTGCATGCATTCTCGCCTTGGTAGTTGTTAGCTTTCTATGAGTTGCGTCTCCATTACAAGTGTGTATAAAACTTTGACGATATTCTGTTAATGTAAAAAAAGAAAAGAAGTGTTGTTTCTGTTAAATAAGAAAAACAATAACAATCAACCGTGAATAATGTTTTTCATGCAATAAATCATTAAAAAAAACATCCTCTTACAACTTCCTGTCGTCTTGTTCGTCGTTTCTGCCAGTAGTAATATCCGGTTGTTGATCACATAATTCGTGTGATGCAAATAAAATGTTTCAATTTTGTGAAATAAACCAATTTAGATAGAGCTGAAAATTCACCTCATGTTAGCACAGAAATCTTTTATCAACTTTTTAGCTAATTTATTTTCACAAGTCCAGTTTACGGAATTATTGTGTGATTCTGTTGGTCACTTTCTTATAAAATCCAGTAACAGTAGTAGAGAATTTGAAAATTAATCATGTCAATATAATCAATCCACTTCTTCCTAATTCATAATCTGCCTGTTGTCTTGTTTGTCGTTTCCTCCAGTAGTAACATCCAGTTGTTGATCATATGACTTGTGTGATTCGAAAAAAGTGTTTTGCAGTTTTGTAACATACACTAATTTTGATATAGCCAAAACAAAACACCTCATTGCAGCACAAAAAGTTTTATAAAACATAATTTTGTTTTATCAAAATTGTTGCTTCCACAAATAACTTTATTTTAATAATTCAGTGATTCTTGAGAATATGGACAAAATGGGTTTTAATTTTCCCCATTTTTTTTATTGTTTCTCGACCATATGTATGTAAATATGACAAATAATGTTTTGGAAATGTAAAGATGCTAAGGTACAGGCTCCCAGTTGCAACATTTTTTTTTTATTTAATTTTTAGTAGACCTGACCCAGAACGTTGTCATCACCATCTGACAAAAATAAATATAAAATAATTTTTTAATGACCCTATTAGTGATGTTTTTACTCATTTTACAGACAAATGGTTCTCAAGAAACAAAATAAATGTTATTTAAAACAAAAAACAACAAAAAGTCCATCTGACAGAGTTGACAAAATGCCAAACTACTTCCAATTTATATAATGTTATTGTGAAGGAGGCCATATTGTAGCTCATCAGGTCTGTGAAATCTTTATAATATACCAAAATTAAGCTTTTATTTCACAAAATTTCATCAAAGTTTTGCAAATCGTCAAGAATCACTGATGTCCAATTTGTGCAATTATATGTTCAAGAAAAACACAGCTGTTAAGAGATGATGAAAATCCATCATATCAATATAATCAATTCACCTCGATCTGGTTTTGCTCAACTTTGATGCACCGTACTGCGAAAACATCACCCAGCAGGATGGACACAACTCTCAAGTGTTTGCTCAAGAAAGAAAAAGAAGAAAAAGTTGAAAAGTTTTTGGGAGGAGAGATGGAAAAAAAAGGTGCAAAGCGTAAAAGGAGTATTTTAGTATAAACAGAAAGCAGGACACAACAGTAACCGACGGCAACCATCATCAATCAGAGTTTGAAGACATCGCTGCTGGCAAAGACGACAGGAACAGAGAGAGCAGGGAGCATCGGGATGAAGGGATGGGAATGCTGAGAGTATGAGCTGAATATAAATACGACGAGGAGGTTTGCTGGGATAAAGGGAGGAGAGAGGGAAACAAAAAACTTGTGTTTTTGGCCTCTTTAACTGTGTTATAAAAGGAATTAGGACAATGACTGGTCACCTTGAGACCTGCGCTGTGACTCTGATTCTCTCTTTTCTGTAAAGCCAAAAAGTAGCACAATCAGGATAAACCAGGCAGGAACGAAAAGCAGGAGCAGCTGATTCCTCTGAAGTGACTGAAACTAGGAGCCCACTGACCTGGTAAAACACCACAGAAATGTTCCTCATGTACCTAAAGCCAGGCACATTTTTCAGTTTAGGTAGAAAGTAAACATGAAGAGGAGCAACATTTCAGAAGAAACCCGAAGCACAACTTAAAACCCAGTTTGTTTATTCATCTGTACGTACGATAAATCAAGAAAAGTATGCTGAGGCCAATACCGAAGTTTTCAATGTCATCTCTTTTATTTCACCCACCTAATTGGGTTTAAAGCAGAGGTTCCCAAACTGTGGGGCGCGCCCCCTAGAGGGGGTGCGGGAAGCCGACTGGATGAAAAAAAACAACAACGCTGTATGCTCTGGGTTTTTAGCTTCCCACGACCCCCCTGCAATGGAACAGCGCCCCCCTTAAGGGGCGCACCCCTAAGTTTGGGAACCTCTTCAAAATAGAGTGTGAAAGCAAACCGCAGCAGCTGAAAATTTAATAAATGTTACAATTTTGGTCCTCAGTCGAACCGAGTCTGCCGGACGATCAGGTGTAAAAACATCCTGAAAGTCAAATCATCTTGAGCAACTTCAAACAGGATCCCAGATCCCAAAGATCCATTATCTCCTTTATGTTCTGAACTTCTGAGCTCCTACCAGGAGTAAATGCAACGCTTACTCTCGTCTGCTTCGTACTTCCAACCAGAGAAGATCCGGGTCGCCTCGGTCTGACAGTCAGACAGGGAATAGCTATTAAAATATGCCGAATCAACTGCGCTACATCAGCAGGTTTTCTCCTGAATGGCGTGAAAAGCAGAGCGACGGTTCGGTTTGGGTGGATCAGGCGTCCTGCGACTTCCTGCAGATCCGTTTGCTGTTTCCGACTCTTGATTTAGTCCAACGCATTTTCACTGCGACCTTTCTGAGTCACGTATTTTCTGCTGTACTTTCAGATTATCGTTTGATGTTTATTAAAAGATTTATTCATCCCCAAATATTTATTCCCTCCTGATAAGAAAGTTTTAATAATTTATGGTAACAACCTGTTTATGTTTACTTTTGAATTGTGTATCGTTTTAAACAATCAAACAGTTGTTTGCACACCGACTGTTCAGGGGAGGAAATGGAGTTAAATAGTAAAACATGCGTTAGGTTTGAACACTTGTTACTGGAGAGGCTGCAGACGGTCCTGCAGATGTTTTCTGGAGCTTTTTATCGTGCAGAGAACCAGGTTATGTGAAGTTAAATGATGCGAACACCCAAAACGATGCTTCCTCTCTCCTTCAGAGGTCAACCTGGACGCAGTTGATACAGTTTTTAAAAGCAAGGCTCATCAAATTTAGACAGTAAAACATGTCATCTATGTGATTAAATTTACTTATTTTACTAAAATGTATACAAATGACTAAATATGAGATGGAGATCTGACCGGTTTCTGAACGACACCCTGATATTTTCCCCCCTCTTTCGTCTGTTATCTGTCTTATTCCCCTCATTCATTTCTCTCTGTCTCTCTCTTCTCCATCCTCCTCCTAAACTCTGTTCTTTCTGGATGAGCAGCTTTTATGAGCTGAGTGATAAAGAGAAGGGGAATGAAGGGCAGAGAGGGAAGGAGAGGTGGAGGACAGACGGGCACAGAGATAAAAAAAAAAAAGAGAATAAGTTAAAGAGAGAGAGATGAGGAACAGACTGAACTCAAAACAGTGTTTAGTTCTGGCTTTATTACACCAGATTGGAAATTACCCAACACTTTTTTTATGCTATAAAATGTCTCTGTCTCAAGGTTCATGTCTGAGTTGAAACTTTGAGGCTCGTTTGTGAAAGAGACGACAGGACATAATCAAGACAGCGTCTGTAACGTCACTAAATAAAAGCTTTACAATTTCTATACTTAATTAAAACCTTTTCAGACTCTTTATGCCTTTGTCATTTCAAAGCACATGTCACAGAGGTCTTTAGCTGAGCTTCTGTATTAGAAAGTCATTATAGGATTTGCATTATTACTAATGAACCAATATTAAATAACTGTTTCTAATAAAATCAGTCACTTGTAAAGCCACCTTTGTGAAACTTAAACGGTACTCTGGTCTAACTTGAATAATGTCGGTAGAGCGGAGGTTTGATCAACTTCAGGTCTTTATCTTACAATTGTTGACGCTTCAAACTTTGCAGAAAATATTAGAAGAAGTTATTGTGGCCACTAGAGGGCAGTCAGTAAAGGACATGGTGCCTTTAATTTGTGCTCTGAAGTTCCAGGATAGCGACATGAACAGGAACCCCTCTGATTCCCTTTAAATCCAAGATGGCTGCCATTGGTGCGAAACGCAGTGGATTTTATTGTAATAGTATTTTTAAAATGTCGTATCTTGGTAAACCAATGGTTCTGTGGAACATCTCAGAAATTATGTAGTAAGTTTTAGCATTTTATGCAGGCGGATGACAGTGGATGCATCCAAATTTGGAGGCTGCTTCTTTCGAAGGTCACGTTTGAAGGTCGATTACGTCACTGAAATGTGACAAAGACCATATTCATAGGTTCCCACAAATTTATCTTCCTGGGCTTTACCACCGTATTCCAAGATTCATTACAGGCCAAATAGAAGAGTTTTGTTCTTGTAATTATGTTTGAGGAAGCAGGAAGTGGGATATAGTTTTAAATATATTGAAATCTGGTGTCACAAAACTAATAGCTTAAGACTGCAGTTTTTTAACTTTTTTTAAAAAATGTGTTTTACATATCTGTCACTATGTCCTGACAGTCTTATGAATATGTGGCTATTGTAGATGGAGAAAAGGGATAAATTTCAACCAGAAAACTCAGAAATTTTGAGATTAATCTCAGAAATTTTCTACAGAAACTTGGAAATTTCTGAGTTTCAAAAGTAGAACATTTTCAACTTTTGAAACTCAATCAACCTTGTGTATGTGCTGCTCCATGTGTTAATGGTGGAGAAACAACTTACCGTCCTTGGAAAAAGTTTTATCCGCCGTCATTAATGGCCATGCTAACTAATCTTAGCATTCATGACAGCCTCTGTCATGGGGAATCATTCGTAGCATAGCAGAAAGAAAGGGGGAAGGTGTGGATGAGGATGATTGACAGCGCTAAGACCCTCCTCCTGGCTGTGATTGGTTCTGTCCGACCTAGATCATTTTTTTCAAAGTTTATCAGTAAAATACTTTTACAACATAGTTATAGATTTAGTTACATACTGCAGCTTTAAGACAGTCAGAAAGGCAAAACCTGCATAATTATCTTGCTGTGTGAACCTGGAATAAGAGGCTTGAAGATGTAATTACCTTCCAGGAATATTATTTGTAGGTTTGTAAGACTAACAACATTTTCCTTCCTCCTCATCATTATGAACCAATGTATTGTTGATCACAAAAAAATTACACTAAATTACATCCAGGTTTGTGGCTATATTGAGACAAAATGTGAAAAAGTTCAAGGTGTAAGAATACTTTAGCCACTGTACATACATTTTTGAATCCTGTAAAGACTTTAGCAGCTGATAAATTTATAGAAGTTTAAACAAATTGAGTAATATTTGGTAAACCTGAACCAAACTCCACATGTAAGAAAGTGAAGGTTACAGATAAATGGCTCTAAACAGTGGGATGAAAAACAGAAGAGTGAATATTTTCAACTGGGTGACATTGGTCTGCTGGCTTTTTGAAATGTTTTCACTTCACTTTGGGACGTAAACATGAAGGAAACGGAGCCTCAGGCTGAGTGTGTGTGTTGCGCTTTAAACTTTTTGTCTAAAATTCCTCTATACGATCATTTCCTTCACACACACACACACACAGCTGCTGTTTGTGAGTCATCCCTCGAGGCCATCAGGATTTATTTAGCTTTTATTTATACAAGCTTAAAGTCAAACCATCCATCTCACACATAACAGCCTGAAGCTTTCATTACATTGTGTGTGTGTGTGTGTGTGTGCTGTAGATGACACCATGTGCATGTTAGCAAGTTGTGTTGATTTACAGTAAGTCTTTGACACTTTGGGTTTGTGTGCATGTGTGTGGCTTTTCCCATCATCCTCCGCTGCACCTCGAGCGCCGATGTTGACGACGGTCGGCCAAAGTTGTGTTCTTTAATGATCTAATTCAACAACACAATTACCAAGTGTCAAGCAGCAGAGCGAGCGTCTCAGGGCCGAGCGGCGTGACAGTGACGCTTTGTTTCCACGCAGGCTGTTTTATCTTCTCCAACAATCATCAGCTAAATTAAAACCCACTGGACATCTCAAACGTTCAATAAAAATCTCCTGCTTCACGCTCACATGGGGTGGAAAATGGATTTGTAGATGTTGAGACCAATCGGGAGCAGATGATGCTTGAGTTGATGAAATAATTGCGTCCTTCAAATCAAAATGCAAAGAGTGTTTATGTTGGAGGATTGGTTAATTGCTTAACTGGTCCAGTATGCAGCACTCAACAGCATCTAGCATAAATATTGTTTCTGTTTCCATATTCTTTCACCATACAGCCACAAAAGTAAACACAGACTAACACAATAACCACCTGATGACCAGCGGTGCTTAAGTACAATTTTCGTGTATCTGTACTTTACTTAAGTAGATTTAATAATGGGTACTTTCTACTTTTACTCCACTACATTTTACAGTAAGTATC
>CAEGAF010126654.1:0-20404 GCA_903067075.1 Micropoecilia bifurca
AGAGAGAGAGAGAGAGAGAGAGAGAGAGAGAGAGGGAGAGAGAGAGAGAGAGAGAGAGAGAGAGTTTTTTTGTGTATTAAATATACCAAGACTCTAATCCTCTGACACTGCATTAACATTTCTTCCGAATAAAACCCCAGTTTGTTTTGCGATGAGTCTTTGGAGGACTCGTTAGTAGGGGCCTTAGAATGTCCATTTCACCAATAGGTGGAGGTAATGCGCTAAAGTGGCTTTAAAACCGCAACTAAAAAGTACAAGAAGAAGACGACAACGACGACGACAACTGGTGATGCTTCAAAATGGCGACGTGGTAATTATATTCATAATATTTATTAATGTATTTTATCATATACTGGGATGACAAATACAAACTTAAATTATGCAGTAATCGATATCTGAAGAGCAAAGTAAGGCTCTTATCATCGGATCTTCCATCCATTTTCTTGCACCCTTGTCCCTTGATGGGGTCTGGGGTTGCTGGTGCCTATCTCCAGCTGGCGTTCTGGGCGGGGGGCGGGGTTCACCCTGGACAGGTCGCCAGTCTGTCGCAGGGCAATATGGAGACATACAGGACAAGGAACCATACACACACACTTAGGGCCAATTTAGACAGACCAATTAACCTGACAGTCATGTTTTAGGACTGTGGGAGGAAGCCGGAGAACCCGGAGAGAACCCACACATGCACAGGGAGAACATGCAGGCTCCATGCAGAG
This sequence comes from Micropoecilia bifurca, assembly GCA_903067075.1. Taxonomy (NCBI): domain Eukaryota; kingdom Metazoa; phylum Chordata; class Actinopteri; order Cyprinodontiformes; family Poeciliidae; genus Micropoecilia; species Micropoecilia bifurca. The sequence continues at coordinate 717 of CAEGAF010126654.1, forward strand.
GGGCCAGGGCTGGGAATTGAACCCAGAACCTTCTTGCTGCAAGGCAACTGCTCTACCAACTGTGCCACTGTGAAGCCCATCATTAGATCTTATTATCTTTAATTAAATGTAATCACAGTTGGACTTAACAGTCATTGTCAAGGGGTCTTCAATATTAAGGTTTTTTTTCTCTTGTTGTATGCAATTGATAATCAAAATTAAAATTTAAATGTGTTTGATAGTACAAAAGTTCATTTTTGGTTTTATTTGTATTCCAGGTTGACAAATGATCAGATATTACACTTTATGAGATAAATATCCATTATTTGCTTTAAAGAAGTTGTTTATACTTTTAATATCACTTTTTAAATAATAATTCTTCATTGCTAAGATACTTGATTTATGTGGAATGATAAAAAATAAAGAATAACAATGCTAATGTCACCTAAAATAAAGTGAAAATTGACCATAGTTTCGCATAAAATTTTATTCAGCTTCTTTAGATTTAATTTTGCATTATTAATTATTGCTCTATTTCTTATCTTAGTTCTGATAACGATCTGCGCAACCATCAACTGATGCACTATTTATACACTCAGTGCCAACGACTGTCGGATAATTTTGAGGCTAACGCATCACAATTTGACTTGGATTTTCTCGAACAACGCTATGAGGAGATCTACAGCATCTTATTACGAGCTCAACAGACTGGAGTCTTCATCAACATTGGTGACATTTTGGAAAGTATACAGAGAGTGCTGTGCTTAGTAGGTGAGAAAAATAACCACACAGGTGGATTTAAGCCTCCATTGATCGTATCTGGGGGAAGAGGACGGCCATCTTGGGATATTTCAGAAGAGCAACTGAAGTTCCTATTAGAATACAATTTCACTGTTCGTGAAATAGGAGAACTGCTCGGTGTGAGTTACAGCACTGTACGAAGAAGGATGGCTGAGAGCAATCTATCTGTGAGAATGAGCTACAGCAACATTACTGATGAGGATCTGCAAAAACTTGTCCAGGATTTTATTCTGGAGTGTCCAGACTCTGGAATAAAAACGGTTTTGGGGTATCTAAATAGTGTGGGAATAAGGTAAGTGTTTTAAAGAATGTGTGAATGATTGCCCATATTTTCCAATGAAGGTGTATTAAATAAACATTCAATTGTCTTTTGTAGAGTGCAGAGATCCAGAGTTATGGAAACAATGAGGGTGGTGGATCCTGTGGGCACCATCTGTCGTGGACTTGGTATTAATGTAATACATAGAAGAGTTTACTCTGTACCATCACCACTTGCTCTTTGGCACATTGACGGAAATCACAAATTGATACGGTAAGCTCTGCATGGAAAATGTAACTATATTTTTCATAACAGTTTTATAACAAGTCTTTTTGTTACATATCTTTCAATATAAAGGTGGAGAATTGTGATTCATGGTGGCATTGATGGATACAGTCGAAAGATAATGTTCCTCACTGCCAGCAATAACAACAGAGCATCCACAGTTCTAAAAGCCTTCATTACTGCTGTGCAAAAGTTTGGCTTGCCAATCAGAGTAAGAAGCGACAAAGGAGGAGAAAATGTAGACGTTGCTCGTTATATGCTGCAACATCCAGAAAGAGGAGCAGGTATTTTCTTTAGTATTATGCCCGGTTTATTTATGTTGTAACACTGCATCATGTCTCTGAACATTAAACCTGATTATGCATTCTTCTTCTCTCTCTTCAAAGAAAGAAGAAGTTTTATAACAGGACGCAGTGTCCATAATCAAAGAATTGAGAGGATGTGGAGAGATGTTTGGTGTGTTGTCACTGTGAACTACCGCTATGCGCTGCAATATCTGGCTGATACTGCAGATTTTAATCCGGATAATGAAGTGGATTTGGCTTGCATTCATTTTGTTATGCTACCAAGACTAAACCAGCATTTAGAGCTATTTTCTGTGGCTTGGGATAGGCATTCGCTGTCCACAGAACAAGGCAGATCACCACAACAATTGTGGATTAGGGGTCAATTACTAGAAAACACTTCTATACCTGACCCTTCATATGAGCAGGTTTGGATTCTTATTCTTCATGTATTCAATGTGTTGCTCCCATTAAATTTCATTATTAATGTTATTGTCTTTCACAGATTGATGATGATCTTTATGGGGTTGACTGGGAAGGACCAACCCCACTCAACAGAGAAGACGCTGTAGTAGTTCCAGACACACCAGAAGATGTCAGAACACAGGTGCACATGCTCCTTCAGGAAAGACTTGACCCTCTGAGGGACAGTGATTGTTTTGGAATGGATATTTGTTTGGAGGCTTTACAGTTGGCACGCCACACACTCCCACATTTGTATTAACTTTGTTTATGTCTTGTTATTTATTTCCCCTTTTTACTAACAACATGGAACAATAACATGGGGTTGCAGTGTTTTACTTGTGCCAGTTTTTAAAATATTTTGAGATTGGCCAATCACCAGTCTTGGATTGTGTATCTCAGCAAGAGAGAGACCAGTTTTTTTTTCTTGAACCAAGGTCTTTATGAAAGAGGTATGTTAAAACTATGTTATAGTTTGTCTGTATTTTTTGTTATCTTAAAACTGCATTTTGGCACTTTTTTCTTGGGCCAAGGTCTTCATGACAGTATGTTACAATTATGTTTGTTAATCAAATTGTGTTTGCAATATAAAACATGTTCTTCATAAAAGTTGTTGTTATTGTGCTCCATAATGAGAGATGAGGACAAAATATACTCAACATCACAGTTTTCAATACAATAAGTGAATTGTTGACTTGAGGAGGAATATGTTTTGCTCAATTTATGTAAAGAGCACATTAGTTTTCTAGTTTTTATTCATTTTGGCTGTACAGATAATGGTACTTGCTGAAAATATATCCTGGGTTTTAAAGAAGATTCCAAGGAATTTTAATTTGTACAGGCACATTATTATTATTATTATTATTATTATTATTATTATCCTAATGCCTGAATTAATAATAAAGACTTTGTGGCATTTTGATTTAGTAATGTAATTATATTAGTTGTGTTACCACCCCACGCAACTAGAGGCAGTAAATGGCCCAAAAAAATGCGTCTAAGGAGCAGATTTAGAAGTATCCCGAAAACTACAGAATTTGTTTAAAACTAAAAGCTGCGCTGAAGTAAATTAAAGAGAGAAGTTCAAATACATGCCGACAGTGAAAATTATTCTTAAAAATAAAGATATATAGATTTAAAAAGAAATTTAGCGCCCCATTCACTGGGCCAGGACCCCTCGACTTCGTTAGTTGCCCTGACTAATGCCTAAAGAAAATACGAGGTAGAAATCTTAACGTTTTTAAAACAATTTTATTGAAACCAGTGATATTGAAAGACCAACATTTTGTAATATCTAACAAACTATTTGATCATACATGGTCAACTTCAAGACTTTTCAGTGGCGAAGAGAACAGGCAATAGCAACACGGACCAACGACAAGGACCTACGACACAAACCAAAGACATGAACCAACAACAAGGACCAACGACACGGACCACATATGCAGCGAAGGCATATGCAACATAGACATGTGCAGCGAACAGATACGCAGCGAACGCATATGCAATGTAGACATATGCAACATCTACATATGCAGCAAACACATATGCAGTGAACGCATATGCNGGACCAACGACACGAACCACATATGCAGCGAACGCATATGCAATGTAGACATATGCAACATCTACATATGCAGCAAACACATATGCAGCGAACGCATATGCAATGTAGACATATGCAACATCTACATATGCAGCAAACACATGTGCAGTGAACGCATATGCGACATAGACATATGCAATCTACATATGCAGCATCTACATGCCACATAGACCAATGACATAGACCAATGACACATAGCAACGACACATCTACACATATGGCTTCTACTTTTTTTGATACAGATGGAACCCCATACATTTGTCCCAAAAACTTAAATTCAAAAAACTCAAAACTCAAAGGTGATCAAAACAAAAAGTGAATCAAACTCAAATAGTCACCTGATGCACATGGATTCTGGTTTACGCAGCCAAAAAAGGAATCAAAAGTCAAAATATAATTGTGTGGTTTTATTTTCCAGTTCAGTCAATAAAGGTTACAGGCTTATGCTCTAATTCCTGCACCTATTCACTGACTAACAAAAAACCCCCGATGTTACTATCTGGCTGGTAAAAAACCTTGTGACCACCCCCGTGCACAATAAGCTACCCAAGACCCACCTATTTATACCGTGAAATACCCACATCCCAACCTGAAATCAATTAACTTAAGTGATTAACCAAAAAACTTATTCTAAATAACAAATAAAAATTCTAATGATAAATCAACTAGGAAAACTAACAAATGCTAAGAATAAACTAAACAATTTAAATTCTAAGATTTAACAAAGCAATGGGAAAATAGCTCCTACAGTCATTAAAGCATACATATACAAAAATTAGATGGACTATTTTAAAGCTGTGATTGAGGTTCATGACTGTATTTTATATTTCAACTTTGACCTGAATTGAGACATTCAGCAATGCATTCTATATTGTTTAACAAAATAAAGTAAGAAAATTAAAATGGTCAACCTTTTTTGTTAAATGGAGATTTTGACCAAAGATGAGTTGACCTGGATTGTTTCTAATTCCAAATGGATGTTTTCAGTCTTTAAATGCATAAAAGAAGAACAAGCATTGTGGAAATTCATACAAAATCAAACAATTCTATGCATTTTTTTGCGCTAATGCACAATTATGAGATTATTCTAAATTTGATATATTGGGTTTAAGTGACATTGCTATCTGGAGGTAGCAGTATTTCTTACTACTTATTCCACAAAAACATTGTGCCAATGGAGCTCAGTGCTGCCCCCTATCAGTGCAGTAGAGTACTTTCTTCCTCACCATGTGCATTTTTATTATGTATTTATGGCCAATCCGAAGATCAATTTAGTTTATTCATATAGCACATCATCAGAAGGCACTTTACAAAAATCAATCCAATCATACACACATTCCAGAAACAGACTGTGACTCACATTTATTTAAAAGTGGATTAAATATGTAATCAAACATGCTTATTGGTGATATAAAGAGAAATGACAATGGACGTGTGTGACCCAAAGCCACTAGAGGTGAGGTAAAGCACACCATTGCCTCGCCTCGCCCTGCTTCCAACTAACTATCTGAATCAGCAAAGTCAGCAATTTTGACCGTAAACATTTTAAAATCATTCAGGAAACAACTTTCTACAATACTCTAGTGGACATATTGATTGTTCTCTTGTCATTGTTGGCATTTGACTTGTTATAGTGACTGACCTGCCTCCCTTGATTGCACGTCACTCACTAATGGAAAGCCAAATCAGTGGCTTGTGTTGAATTATGTCCAGTTCCTGAATAACTTGGGTTCCTTTTAATTCTTGGGAATTGCGTTATCATCACAGTGCCTTACTAAGGAAGATTTTTGTCTATTTGTTTTGTTGTCATGTCAACAGGGGCAACTGTGGCTCTGTGGATAGAGTAGTCATCTTGTGATCGGAAGGTTGTAGGCTCAATTCCAGCTTCCTCCAAAATATGAAAAGTTACAAAAATATGGAGGTGCATCATAACTTGGAAGAAAAAGCATGTGAGGCCATCAAGCAAGTGCAAGGACAATGCAATTCATTGCATCAGCTACAAACCTAAAGACTGGTGAATAAAAAAAAAAAAACTTGTTTAATAATACACAAATGACACTTAGCCTGGTGGCCCGCCAGGTTCATTTTACCCTGTGGCTCTACATAAATCACTTCATAGGCTGAGCCAGACCTGGAAATGCAACAGTTTCAGAATTTTGTTTGCAAAAGTTTTACACTATGTATTATTTCCCTTCCACTACAAAATTATAAACTACGTTGTGTAGAAATCCCAGTTAATCACACCAAAGTTTGTGGGTTGACATCATGACAAATTGTGGACATTTTCAAGGGTAAGGATACCTTTAGTAGACACTATGCTATAAATAATTGTAAAAGGTTTGAGGGCCAGTTTTATGCTAATGCTAATGCTCTACTGCACTCAGTCTGCAGTCTCCACATGTTTTACCAAACCATGCATAAAGGGATGTAATTATTGTTAAAAGCATGCAGTTACTTCAGGAGTTCACAGTAGCTTTCCAGTGTGATGCAGAGATATGTTGAACATACACGTGCTCTTTATATTTAGGTTTTTTGAATTTACATTGGACTGTATAGAGCATTCATTCAAACATTTATGTAAATGTTTCACAAAAAACCACTGTCGCTTTCCTTTTTATGGCAAAAACTGAGTTGATCAATGCCTGTTGGGTCACACACAACAGTAAAAATATTTTCTTAATCCATGCCACCATTAGTGTTTTAATAGGCTGAGTGTTTCTTTTTGGTGTTTTTTTCTTCTTCTTTTTTACACCAAGAGAAGCATATTTAAACTTTCTTTTAAAAATACGAAATGTCAGTCGTATGACATCGGGAACAACTGATCGGGAACAGCTGAACTGCATATGAACAAAGTGAGATCTGGGAACTTTATCGACCGATGATGTCGATGGTGTTACTTTTCCAATATCTGAGCAGGGTTTAAGAGATTTAAATATTAAACACTTAATAGATGAAGCGATTGATGATCAGGAACGATGGACCACAGATGGAGAACGCGGAGGTAATTAGAATTGTAAAATAAAAAAATGGAAGACTTAATCATAATCAGCTCTGAGGAAATGTCAACCCAATCTTCCATCAATCATGTACTGATTTGAACTCTGCCACGGACAGCCCATCGCTGCATCAAAGCGACACATTTGAAAATGTTAACTGTTTTAAATGTTGCATGTAATCACTGGAAATTAATGATTATATTTAAATTTCATCGGGCGGATAACCATATGCTGTGTTGTTTCTGCTTTAGGTGATGCTGGTGGGGGATTCAGGTGTGGGAAAGACCTGTCTGCTGGTCCGCTTTAAAGATGGAGCCTTTTTAGCCGGCAGCTTCATCTCCACCGTTGGCATCGATTTTAGGGTATGCACTCACTCACACACTCTCACATGAAGACATTCTGAAGGTCAATGTGTTCAGAGGTCATCACCTTTGGATGCTTCTTTTACAATGCTATGAAAAAGAACTAGTGGATTTTGAAGGTTTCTGTATTTTGTCATGTTACAACCACAAACGTTCATGGATTCTATGTTACAGACCAACAACTTTTGCATAAAAATGTCGTGGTTTTCAATTTTCTTTTACAAAGACAGATCAGAAAATTACAACAGACTTTGCTTGACTACTGTTTTACTTTCAAGTTTTGCCACGTTGTAGTTTTTGCTGTATGTTGAGGTTCTAGCTGGCAGGTTAATCTCTACCTCGGTCTCAATCGTTTTGCAGCTTCTGACTGGTTTTTTTCTGGGACTGGCCTTATTTGACTCCAACCAGCTTCCCTGTTGATGCATTCCCACAGTATGATGCTGCTACCCCCATCTTTCACTTTGGAGACGGTGTGATGTGCAACAGTAGTTTTCTTGTTTGTTTGTTCAGTTCTTCTAATCTTATCCCCTCATCAAAAACAAACCTGGAGTGTTGCTTTGATTCTTCCATGCATATTTTGAGCAATCCTTTAACTTCCTGTGGCAACCATTTGACTCTCCTAAACGCCGGGGTGGACATGTCTCTGTCTTCCAGAGCTGCAATTTCGAAGCGACTCCCTCACTCAATTTCTTCAGACTAGCAGAAGCAATTGGCAAACATCTGATGGAACTGTACATCTGCTGAGTTCTTCATACGAGCTGTCAGTTCAACGCTGGGAAAAAAAACCCGTTAAAGGGTTAATGGAGGAGAAATGTTGTGATGACTTTCTGAAGGTGGAGCTTCAGAAAGAGGAGGAGTTTTTAAAGAGACAGAGGCCTAATTTCAAGGTGTTACAACAACCAAAGTTAACAGTTGATTATTTTGATCAATGCCTATATTTAAAGAGACAATACTGTCTCTTTAAATATAAAAATAAAGCTTGGATTGATCTAATTTTCCATTTTTGTTGTGGCTGCAGAAATAACATGGCAGTCACATGAAAATAAGAACTTGAACAAGACAGAATATGAACATCAAAGCATATGACTTCTGCTTCATGAATCTCTCTGTGTGTTAAATATTTCAACTGTATTATGACTGAGGTTCCGTTTCCTCTAAGGGTTCTCAGATGAATATTATAATGACATCATCAGAACTATTTTCCACAATAATTACCTTCCTTCAGAAAGAACTTAACCTTAGATCTAGAATCCCTTTTCCTAACTTCATTAGTAGTTTTCCCCTGAACCAGATATTTTCCAGACCCAACAACACGTTTGACCTGAATGAAGCAAACAACAATTTAAAAAGACTCTGTCTATTGATGGGTGAATGGATTGTTGTTTGTTTTACTGCTGGTGGCAAACCAAAGTACTTTTTACAGTGCCTTAAGGGACAATTACAGAGAGGTGTCACTATGGCAATAAAAAACCAATCACCCATTAATTGTGGCTGCTGAGGACTAGGAGTGGTCTCTGTCTTTTACTGCCTTGCTGCTCCCTGAAGCAGGATGACACAGAACTGAAAGGTGGGATTCAGCAGAGCAGCAGACTGCTTCGGGGTATGTAATAATTGACATATATGTGCACACTAGTTTGGTTAATCACACTTAAAGTAAGATTCTGGCATCTCTATTAACGTCATCTTATAGCAGTATTTCAGTAGAACATTGTTTTGTCTCACTATGTCAGAGAAACTGATTATCCAAGTGTAGTTTTGTGTTTGTGTTCACAACATTGATTGCTCCCTATTTTAGATTCAAACTCCTCTAAATATATACTTTTTCATCAGCAGTATTTGAAACTTCTTTCATTCTTAGTGTTTTTGTTGTTGTTGTAGTCGTTACACTCCCACTCACTCGCTGTAACCGAGTCAGCCTCTGTTGCTAAGGCTGCGTACCGGTTCTCTCTGCCCAACGAGTTCAGCTGAACAAAAATGGACACGGTGACCCTCGGGTAACGGAGACAAGAAATGCTTTGGGTAGAACAGTTAGTCCTGACTGAGATTTCCTGTTGACTGGCAAAAGTATGGAAGATTTCTATAGCTGTGGCCTAAAAGCAGGTCACTGCATAACAACCTAGTGGCAGATATTATGCGAAGGGGAAAGGTCAAAGGTTCCTTTCTCCCCATCCTAGAACCTACTGAAAGAGCGTAGCAGTTGGGGATGCTGTATCAGAAAACAAAATGTATTGAGTTAGAGGGTCCTATTCCACTGGTGACTTTGTTAAAAACAGATGCAGCCTATTTATTTCCAACACCAAAAACATGCAAACATTTCTCACACAAAGAACAGAACATTCAGTCTGTTGCAGGCCTGATGTTTATCTCGCAATTATTAAGTGATCGCTGTGGTAGATTAGCTACTGCTGCTATTGGCTAATCTGCCATAGTGCTAGAATAGCTACTACCTAATTTAAACACCTGCTGTACTGATGATCTGCCAGAGACTTGGTGTTTGGGCCGCCTTTTTCTTGTTTTATCTGAACTGAAATGCCAAATTCTGCAGCACTTTACAATGTTAAGGTTGTCAAAGTCAAGCTAGCATACCTGACCTACTTCTTTCTTCCTCACTAATTATTTTTTAGTTGCAACTTTTTCCTGATCCGGTTATCTAGTTGTCATGGTGCTGATGATTAGTAGCAAAGCACTGTGTCCCTTTTTCTTCTTCATATCAGGCGTACATTTAAGATTTAACTTTGAGTTGAGAACTTGACAGCTAAAATCATTCGCTGTCATCGTCAGAGAGCAGCTTTTTTTTGTCATCCAGCAAAGAGCTGAGGGGCCAGTGGCAGGATCTAGAGCTAGTGATGTCACACTGCAATGTGTCTATAACCACTTACATGAGATGTATTCATATTTCATCCACGACACTAACGCTCATCGTCAGCCATCAGTGGAGACGTTGGCGTTTTATTCACCCAAAACCTTTAAAGTTTCCATCACTTTGCAGCCAGTTTCATTCATTATCAGCAGACTGAATGTTCAAGGAAAGTACTGCCAGAGCTGCTTTTTTCAAAGAGCCTTCAAATTCTTGTCAGGCCCACATTCAGACATGTAGACGACGTAATTATAGAATGTGAGGTGTTTTTTAAGGACTTTTTCGCTAATATGTAACAGATTGAATGCCGTTTTTATAGCTACTTTGATTTGACTTTAAAATCACACTGAACATTTAAATAGTTCTTCCATTATGACTGTTCTAAATCTTTCCTGAGTCATCTTGTGTGTTTCCAGATCATTGTATTGTCAGTTTATTGGTATCAATGGCAATAAGTAAAAATATGGAACATCTCAAATGTAACTGGAACCATTCAACTAAATAACTGTGATACATGAACCCAACCAGTGTCTGTAGCTCCCAAAGTTGAATTGTTTTTCACATTTTTACATTCAATTAAAATCTGTGACACCAGACTTTAACCTTGAGAAGCTTGAAATGCAGATTCAGGTTTTAGCCAATTTCAAATCCTCCTCCAGAAAATATTTCTTCAATTTCTGTTTTTTTCCTTCATATTTTAGATGAACCAAGTAAACACCAAGTACAGTCTTGAAATGATCATTTTTTAATTAAAAAAAAAAATTATGTTAACTCTTCCATGGGCGCCATGTTTTTACAGACTCTCTTTCCTGTTGTTCAGACATATCAGTGATGGCAACACTGGCAATCAACTGTGATTGCCAGTTGTACTCAACTGGCAATCACAGTTGAGTACAACAGACTCCAGACTGCATCAAACATCTTTCTGGTAAAGTCATTCAGTGTGCCTGCTGCTGATCTGTGTCTTCTGTCACCAGTCATGGCTGCTTCTTCTCCCTCTTTCCATCATTCAGCTCTAATAATTATCACATTAAAACACACACCTTGCTGTCTGCTCATATTCACCCTGACAGCTCTGCTGGATGTGTCTGATGCCACCCCGCTGAAGCAACAAGTTTTCCAACGTTGTGTGGTCTGAGAGAGTTGTTGTCATATCACTCTGTCACAGTGTGATGTGTTCATGGCCGGTCTGATTTTTGAAACTGCTCTAGTCTAATTGTTATGCTTTGTGTTCGGAGCGACGTCATGCTTTATTATTTATCTTATTATTATTTGTAGAATTCTTGGTGTATCAAATAAATTTGTAATTTAATGCTTTTATGTATGTGCTTAAAAAAAGAAATGTTGATTTTAGTTGAATGAAGTCAATTCAGCTCTGCTTTTTTGTACCCAACTTGTATCAGTCGATACTAAACCTCAGATATCGGTACCAGAAGTGAAAAAAGTGGATCCTTGCATCCCTACTTTATTCTTTTGATGTGTTCAATTTCAGTGATTTGTATATTCTAAGAGTTTTGCCGTGATCAGTGTTTGCTGTGGCAAGAGGAAGTGAACCAAAAAAGTTTTGTTACGTACATTTAAATTGTAGTTTAACAAGGCAGGCAGTTGGTTTAAATAGAATATTATAGCTTTTATTTTAAGCTGAATATGTATAATAGCACTTTGCAATCTGATGGTTTAATAACCTATGCAACAGTTAGAAAAACAATCAATATTTGTTATTGAGCTCATAAATTCAATGTAGCATCAAAAAGGGCTTTTTGAATTGAAAATTTTGCTTATTTTGTCAATATACATTCTTTAAATTGTGGTTAATTAATTACAGATCCTGCAATTAACTCGAATAGAATTTTTAATGGGGTCTCAGCACTAATATTCATTTCAAATGAGACGTTGCTAGGTGTGAGAGGGCAGTCCAGGTTAAATGAAACTCTGTTTCCAAATCCAGCATCGTATAAATCTATTTAAATATCATGTAAATTCCAAAAGAAAAATGTTTTATCTAGAGGGAAATACAGAGCTACTTTCCTCATCAATTCCAGTCTTTGTGCCCATCAGGCACTGAAGTGTAGTAAAGTACTGCTCTTTAGTTAATATATGCAGTTAATGCAGGAGTCGGAGTTAAAAAGCAGCACTTTCCATCACCATCAGGGATGTGCTCTGGTAACCTACGGTGCGATAATGAGGTGAAGGTGTCAGAAACCTAGAAGCAGAGGGAAAGTTTTTCTGGAAAAGAGGGTGGACTTGTGCCAACCTTCTGTGCTGTTTATATTTTTCCTGACAGAAACAGATGACGCACAAGACATCAAACTTCAAACGCCGCCCTCACTCCCTATTGTTTTCTGTCTTTCACAGCAAGGCCTCAGTTAGAATTGCTGATGAGTTCCATCCATTTCCACACTGGAAGAAGTATTTTTACTAACACCTCGTCACCTCTGATGCTTACATATAAATATGTGTGTCTAATTTTTTCCGCCCCTTATATCCATAGACTTTTTAACTCGTCAGCTTACATGGGATACAGAAAAACCAGTTTTTTGACGATTCATCATGAATGACTTTATGACATTCAAGACATTTAAATTCTCAACGGAAAAGAAAGAGTTGCATCGCGTGGCTGTCTGGTTTCATCCATAACCTCTTCAAGGCGACGCTACTGCTGGTTTAATGCAACAGCTTCTTATCACTGAACTTCTTTGGATTCTTCCAGGAAAATCGGCTTAATTCTTCCCACCCCAACTCCAGAATACTGATGGTCTGGACTGCTGCCAAAACTAAGAGCCATTCTTTTGCTCTCTTTCATTGTGCTGTATCTTATAGTCGAGCAGTGACCTGAAGCTTGCAGCCTGCTGATGCTTGTTCTGGTTTTCCATGCTCTGTTTTTGGTTTTAAGGAAGTGATGAACCAAACCGGCAATTAATTATCACAATTACTTTGTCCTTAACGAACCCTGTCAGTTATCTGTGCTAGATAATGCTGGAACTAATAAATAATATGGCAGTTGAGTAATTTTATGATTAATTTCTTGATTAAATAATCAAATAAATGCAGTTTTACATTTTCCTGAAATGTCCTCGCTTGTCATTTACAGTCTAATTGGGAACATTGTTTCAGTTTATACAATTAGGTTTTTTGTAAAAACATTGTAAAAACATCAAATGCAGTTGGTTACATTGTTTCAATGGTTTTATTAATGGGTATTTATTGGCAATAAAATCTTTTTGCATTGATCTTGGTAAATATCAATACAGAAAGAATGGATAAAGAATAACCTGAACCTTCATGATCTTATTTTTACTTTTCTTAACTAGTCAGTTTTTTTTGTTTGTTTTTTTATACTAAAGCAGTTGCAGATGAGCTCCTCCCAGATATGTAAAACTGTAACTAACTGTAGAACGCCATCATAACTTTACAGGAATATTTTCAGTGTGGTTTTACGCGAGTTACTCCCCTGTAATGTTTTTGAAAATCTTTCCATAAAGTCACTTGGAGACAGACCGTTCCATCGTTTTAGCTTTTCATGCCAATATCTGGACTCGTCTTTGCTCAGGATGATTGAGAATCATTCATCATTCATAAAAACGTCATTGGTTATGACATGATCAATAAGTATTATATTTTGATACATTAGAAGTATTCCTTTGAAAATAATCTTTTTCACCAAGCCCACATTTAATATTCCAGTCTTAAATGTCATGTTTTCATCAGCTGTTTTCATCATAATTAACGGAAATAGACTTGACCTTCACAATGTTCACAATGAAGCAGAGTTTAACATAAGTATCCAATCATCGTTCAAAAAACTGGACAACAGTTTTTGTCAACATATAATAAATTATTGTAGCTGTCATGGTACACCTTATTATTTCTATTGGAATATATAAGGCTAGATTATTTTCTGTGATGTTTTTTTTCCTATTTATTTTTAACAGATGGCTCTCAATATACATGAGATAAAATGCTTTGAAAATTCACCCAAAAAACTGTACATTTTGTACAGTTTTATACAAAAGACGCTGTGAATTCCTTGTCTTATTCTCATCATTCTGAGCTTCTGAAGCAGTTTGGCTTCTGTCTCCAGTGGTTACTCAGCAGCTGTTTTCAGAGTGAAATGTTGCTGGGAACATTAAGCATGAGATTATAGTAAGCTGTCTTTCCTAAGAGCGTAAGGCAGCGTGTTCATGGGAAACGTGTTCATTTGAGAGCTGGCGGTAGAACAGAAACGGAGGAACATGCTGGATCACAGTCAGGAGACTGTGATCTCTGTAATTAAATGAGTAAATTAGATTGTTGTTTACTGGCATACTGAGGAGCACATCGCCTTCCAAAAGTATTCATTCACCTTAATCTTGCACTTTGTCACGCTGAAACCATTTTATTTGGATGTTGAACACAAGCACAAAAGAGTGCATAATTGTGAATTGGAAGAAAAAACATTTCTTAAAGTAAGGGTGCACATGTACTCACCTCTGTTTTTAGGGTTTCACAATCTACTGCGAATGCATCACCATTGCAATATTGGGTGTACAACAGTAGTTTGGAGCAGAATATTTATTGGCAAATGTATTCAATGTGTTTTTAGATGTTAAAGAAAATTAGTTAAAAAGTCGACTTAAAGAAGAAGTTGTCAAGATTATCTAATATTTTGAAGATCGCAGAAAGCTGATCTATCCAGGTGAGACAAAATGGAGCACATTGATTTGCATTCAAAACAAAATGTCTGCAGCCCATCACCGTAAACACACCGTTCCTATGGCCAAATGAAAAGTGTTGCAGAGATCACAGATTAATGTTCCTGGGTCCATAATACAACTTTTTATTAGGGTAATTCGTCTCCCGACTTTCAAGTCCAAACAGAACCCACCAATACCAACTGAGTCTGTGATGTTTGCTGCGTTACCAAGAAAAATCTGAAGCTGATTTTACTACTCTGTCTTGGGGAAAAGTGAAGACAAATGATTCCAGCTTCTTTCTAAGCTACCCCGCATTATTGTAGTCTCTGTTTTGGACTTGATTAATTTATTCCTGGTGTGTGACGGGGCTGAAGTCTGTCTACTCCTGCAAACCTGTCATAAAAACACGCACACTCTCAGTCCAGCCTGCTCGTCTGCTCCGTTTTACCTTTTTCCTTTTTGCATCACATGACTCCTCAAGTACTTGTTGTACTCCCAGGAGACCGTTGTTATGGGCGAGTAACCATGACAACATAGCAACTGTGTGGTGACTGCTTCTATCAAATTCTGCCCGTTTAGCAAGGCAGATGGCTCTCGAACTTGTTTTGCCTCAGGTTTGCCTGAGGCAGAGATGTTGGCTGTTTGGATGTCGCCGTACCCGCTGAGTAACCGTGACAACATCTGGACACGGTGGCAGATTTTCAGATGGGTCTGTCATGCACCGTTTTGATTCTTGCCATACTGGATGATGAAAAAGCTTTACTTCACACTCACAGCTGACTTGTTTGTTCTCTGAGAACTGGAAGCCGTCCAAGTCAATCAGAGTGGTTCAGTGAAGGCTGCTGAATGGCTCCACTGGAGCAAGACGAGGTTAAAGTGTTGATCTGCTCCCCATGCAAGGCTTCACATGGAGAATTGATTTCTTCCAGTGAGAAACAAATTATTTTCTGCTCGCAGCAGAATGGGAATAGTTGATTGTATCTGAACCGCTCATGAAAACGCAACACACGTTTCTGGCGTTGTCGGTGGGATTTTATCGGAAATGTTTAAATTTTCAACAAAATTTGAAATCTGGTCTCAAAAAAAAGTTGAAATCAGTTTAGGTTCAACCCACTGTCAAAGGACAGATATCCCTGACTTTATCAAATGCATGAAAACTTTATGAATTCAAAGAAAGTTACAAAAAAATTCTTTAAAAATTGTTCTGTTTTCTGGCATTTAGCAAATGGAAATAATTTTGACCTATAACTTAATTTTGGTCTAACTTTTTCCTTGGACAGAGGCATGCATGTCTTTATTCTGTGCATGTAAATATATTTAAAAAATAAATAAGGGTGCATCTCCAGATGGCGATGTATGAAGCTTCAAAACCCACACCCTTTCTTCAACAGATGTTTTGCAGAACAGAAATTTTCTTTACACCTTAGCTGCCTGTATCTAAAGATTTTCCCACTTATCGACCACTTGCAAAAATATATAAATGTCCACAAATGTTTCCACATACTCCACCAGCTGGGACAAATCAAACCACTTCTACTTTTGTTTGAAAGACGTAACCTTTCTATCGAAAAATCTGCACATTGTTTGAGGGACGGCATTTCACATTTGATTTTAGTCACTCCATCATTTATAATTAGAAATGTTGTAGGAAGGAGGTCAAGTTAAATCAAAGGAATAGGTCTCCCTTAAAACACAATGCTGAATCATTCAGTTTGCTGCCTCTCGCACAAACTGATGTTAATCTGATGAATTATTTTATGTGGGCAAGTGAATGAATTTTTAGTTGGCTGGAAGGAGCCGTTTGTTAGCAAACTGCCTCATCACGCGCGAGGAAAAGACTCATCTCTGATTTATCGCAGTTATGAGAAACCACAACACAGCTGTTAAAACTTCTGCTCCCTCCATATGGAGCGCCGCCTCATCTTTATTTGTCACATGACTGCAACTTCACACAGGGTGCCAATTCACTTTGAGCAGTTTGTTCCAAGGAAATGTTTCTAGCAAAATATCACAGAAAAATTCTGGGATATTTTTGCTATTTTTTTATTTTTATTTCTATGTTGGTCTGGCTTGATTACAACTTTTTATTCATAACACAATAGTTTGTTAATTTAAAAGGATCAGCCATTTGTAGTGCGAAAGCAAAGAAATCCCAGGCTACGTGGGAAACACGTACTTTCACCATATTTTAACTCCGAGCACACATTTCACATTAATTCAATAGAATCTACAGTTTAGGTTCAAATCCATGTTAAATTCAAGGACCTTCTGACTTTCCTTTAACCATGAGATGAAGTGAGAAGTCAGTTCAGCCGCCTCAACCAGGAATTCTTTTTATAGTCTTATATTCAAGACATACAGGACAGGATTCTGGATACCAAACATCACATAATTGGCTTTTAAGATCTGAATGTTGTAGGTAATTTTATGCTTTTTACACAGGGAAATTTTCAAAGGTATAGATTAGATTATTTTAGAAGTATTCAAATGTACGAAAAGATGCCATCAAGCATTTAATTTAGCTTCATCCATTGTTGGAGATGAAGGATAATAATGCTGCAGCTGCTTGTCTTTCACCGCCTTAGAGGATCTAAGCTAATCATGATTTTCTTGAGTCCTTTTTTGTATGTCAAATTACTCTATAGGTTATAAGTTATTATATAATTGTTGTGTGCTAGTGAATCCCGCTAGCTCTATGCATTCAAATCAGATTTATAGTTTTTGTAATATTCGCCATCACTTTATTGTGCCACTGTGGGTGATATCCACATTTTATTTTAGGTAAAATATTCTTCTTTTTGTTGTTTTTGGCTTAAAACATTAAAATAAATGGTACATCTATGCAATCCATCACTCTTATGGTTAGAACACAGTTTTTAAATAACAGTTAATTAACTATAAGGCATGTCAACAATTCACACACAGCTCATTAATTAAGCTAATCAACCAAACCATGGTTTAGTTTTTTTTTTGGACTGTGAAAAGAGGCTGAAGCCCATGGAGAAATCCCATCCATTACCAGGAGAGCATGCCAGCTTCACGCAGACAGCCATGGCTGGGCATAGAAATCAGGTTTTTCTTGCTGCTTTTGATCTACATCTTTTTTCAGATTTTTGTGTCACTAATGTGAAATAGTAACTGTGTTTCCATCAACACTTTTTTAAAAATATTCAGATTGATGGGAGCTGCCAAATTTAAAATAATTTACTCAATTTTACAACAAAGTCAGACGATCGCTTGAGGAGTTGGGGGAGAAAAAGAGTTTTGCATAATTTATTTTTCTCTCTTCTCGCTTTCCACCAAAAGCAGGATGATAAAAGTCTTCAGTCTGGTGCACTGAGGTCAACTAGGCCTTTATTGAAGGGTAATTTTGTTTTGACTTGATTATTCATCTTGTTGGTTGTTCTCTTTTTTCATTTATTTGGGATATTTAAGTGTCTTCCAGTTCCAGTGTTGATTTAGAGTTTAGTGTTAGGATTTAGAGTTTATTTATTTTTGAGAATGTGCTCTTGCATGATATTACTCAAATTATCTTAAAACAACAGTATTATTATTTGTCGCAGTAACTTCTGGGACAATTTATCATCCAGCAAAATTTGTTGAGGCAGGCCTACTGCCATCCAGTGGTGGTTCTGTGCCTTACCAGAGGCACGAAGTTTGTAAAAATATTAAATTCCAAACCTCCAGTACAGAGGAGGGAACTCTCCATTTTTTCTGAGATGTGTGGCTCATGCTGCTTGCTGCAACAATGCATAGCACCAACATCTTACAAAATTACGCATTGCTTGGCTTTGGTGATTGGCATCAAACCAACCGATGGTTTGGGAACAAGCCTAATTTGCATTTCTCTTCTTATTTGCAACATTATTAAAAGTTCTCTCAAAATTCACATGATAATTGGATAGAAACAGTTTGTGAACCATGTTATCTTTACTCAAAGTTAGCACATTGTGAGGATCTCATAAGAATCTCATACTAGTTTTTTTTAAAAACTGGTCTCCATTTAACATTTTACACACAATATATTCCATATATTGGAATATTTATCTAACATCTTTAAGCTGTTCTGACCTACAAACAGTCCCAATAACAACAAGATTATCTGTTTGGGTGAAAAATGCCGATGTTGCACGAGGAAGACTGATCTTCTAAGGAGTTGAATCACATTTATCAACACAAGTGACAAAATTGTTTTATCTGTTAATTGCTATTTGGAGCAGAAGAGTGGAAGAACAAATTGTTCCTGTGATTTGAAAGTTAAAGGACCCACTAAACACTATTTGCATTCCAAAATTAAAGATTTGGAAGGTTTATTGTGCCACAAAGGATCTCGCAATTGAGAGAAAATCAACCTTCAAAAATAATCTGCATATTCAGAGCCCAGCTTTTAAACAGAAATAGAAACGAGAAGAAGCAGCAGGCGGCAAATTTCCATCTCAGATGATTCTTCTGCATCCTTAACAATTACTATTTAGAACAATCATGATAAATGTATGATTGTTGTGGGTTATGTTTGTAGCCCATTGGAAAACAATCAAGAATCAACTGCCTCATGTTTAATTCTCATTATCTGAAGGGCATGATGATACCTAGATGACTAGTTAAGGTTTCTTCAGTGTCCTTCATGGAAATAATGTTGTCTCCTCTCCGCCTGTATGTCCCCGCTGGGGTAAATCAACATTAATCACACATCAGTGATGCTTGGAAATCCTGGGTTCACATAAACGGGACCGAACACAGTAGTGTAGCTATGGTTCACTTTAATGTGCCGAGGATTTGAGCTAAGTTCCAGATTAATTCTTTTCCCCCACCACATTGAAAACAAATGAATACATTATAAATAGGTGGTTTATCACAAAGATAATGATGAACACATAGATAAGGATCATCACAATGTTATCCCTTAACTGATCCCCATTACTGCATAAAATGAAATTGGGTGCGAACAGAAATTCGCAACACAAAGCGCAACAGCGGACTGGGGGGGTTGCGAACAGAAATTTGCAACACAAAGCGCAACAGCGGACCGGGGGTGGGGGGGAGTTTCCAAAGGCATTCGTAGTAGCCGCTCTGATCTAAATCAGGGGTTTTCGCAACACAAAGCGCAACAGTGGACGGGGGAGG
>CAEGAF010126659.1:0-18811 GCA_903067075.1 Micropoecilia bifurca
ACAAATGTATCCAAACCAACTAATAAATATTTTACTGAAACTAAAGTATTGTGTTTGAATGAAAAATGAATTGTGCACAAAAGAGTTACCGACTTCAGAGTGTGGCCATGGATTTGGACCATCACAGAAACAATGGTCTGTTCTATAAAGATTAATATTTTACCAACTGTTCATCAATTCTTTTGTAAAATCGAAGAGGCACAAGAGGAAAGCCAACGTGTGGAAAAAGAAATTAAACACAGACGTGGCATCGTCATACTGTGGAAATATTTTTTGTAGAGGAATACATGTGGTTTGTCTGAGCTGGTCAAATATGTCAGCACTGACATTAAAGAAATAATAACCAAATCCAAAGAGGGTAAATGCAAATGCACATTTAGGCTGCGTTCAGATTGCAGCCTGAAGAGACTCAATTCCGTATTTTTTTTGCCAGCGCCGTTCACGCTGCCAGTAAATGCGACCTAAATGTGTTCTGCAGTGTGAACGGGTAAACGACCTGAAAGTGTCCCGCATGCGCACTAAAGGGCGCAATAGTATCAGTGTTCTCAGTGTTCTGCCAATCACCATAAAAAGAAGTGCTCAGTGTTTGCGGAAGTAAATATGGAGGCTAATGGTGGAACTTAGCTTATATTTGAGGTTGTTGTCCAACAAGAGCAGCATATTAACAACTTAATCCTCATATAGTCCCTCATGGTTGTTGTTTTTCTTCCCGCTTGCTCGTATCAGGACATAGAATAGTGAGATTTGTTGAGAATCAGTGACGTTCAGTTCGGATGAATGCGACATGAACGTTAGGTCGCATTTGAATTGGTTATGTGTCGGATATGGGTCACATTCGAAAAAGAATCCGACCTGAGCTGTTCACACTGCCATGAAAAGATCGTATACAGGTTGCATTACATAAAAAAATTTAAAAAAAATCGGAATTGGGTCACTTCAGATTGCAGTGTGAACGCAGCCCTTGCCTACTGCCACCTCCGGTGTTGTACCAACCTGGTCAGAAGGCACATATTGCCCAGAAAAAAAAGAAAAAAAAATTCCATTGGGAGCTTTAATAGAATTGTTTCAATCAAAGCTATTCAGTAGAGGTGTGCCGATCGATCGGTAGTGACTCTCACACTGAACCTGTTTAAAGCTGCAGCATCTAACCTAAAAAAAAAATCACAAAAAAGCTTTTTTTTTGCACTAGAATTAGTCATTTAAATTACTAGAATTAGTCATTTAACAATAAATGTAATTAACCTCAGAGTATTCATGGGGTAAATAGTAGATAAAAAAAGTTGTGTTCATAAATGAGCACCAAAAAAAAACATTGTTACCCAAATTACGCCATAATAAGCTAATCGATGAGAACAATGAATCCAAATTTCTCCTCGACTATCAAATTAAATTTTTGTTCTTAGGGAAAATGGAGGCCCAAACGTCCAAGGTGGTTCTGTCTTTGAACGCTAAAGAGGTAAACTCGCTCAAAGACGGAGTGAGCTTCAAGAAAAACCCAGAAGACGGCAGATGTTACATCATCTACAAGAGCAGCGGCGGCTTCAAAGCCTGCAAGAATCAGTGCAAACACCAAGGAGGGCTGTTCATCAAGGACATAGAAGACCTGGACGGCAGGTGAGGCCATTTCTCCAGAACCAAACAGCAGAGTTGAGATGACAAGACCAATGTAATTCCAGCTGCTGTTCTCACAGGACGGTGAAATGCACCAAGCATAACTGGAAGCTGAATGTATCATCGATGAAATACGTAAACCCGCCTGACAGCTTCCTGCAGGACGAGCTCGGTAAGATGAGCATCTATTTGCAACGAATGGACAGTAAGCTTGTGTGTGAATTGACAGTCGGATTGAAAAGTTATAATTTAGTAGCACATGCAAACACCAGCTGAATGATCATATTTACTTAGGTGCTGGTGCCGAATGGTTCTTTGAATTGTGTTATGGAAACAGAAGCCAACTAAAACGTCTCTGATTTCAAAAGACGCTCACAAAGTCAAGTGTTTGGCTTCCACCCGGTGTCTGACTGCCACCAGGAAATAAAATAAAAACTAATATCAAAAGATGAACACAGAAAAAACATGAATAGAGTTTTACATGTGTTTGAATCACAGCATGGAGACAGTATGTCCTCCATATTGAGTTACCTCGTCTCTTCTTACTTGAGTCAAATAATGGACTCCAGTAAAAAGTAAAAGTAGTTTTGTCAGATTATTACTTAAGTCAAAACTACTGGAGTATGTGCTTTCAAAAATACTTATATTTTTGAGGTTTTTGATAGGAGTCAGGAATACTTGGGAATATTTTCTACCAATTTGGGCAGGTCATAGATTATCAACAACAACAAATTAGTCTCTTTTTCTTTCCTAGTTTTCTTGATGCTCAGACAGTTTCAAGAGTTACCATCTGTATGGCAACACCCAATAGGACAAGAATAATTCCTCTCGAAACTGGTTCAAAGCTGCGTATCGCCACCTGCTGTACGGGGGGTGTAGTTTGTAATTTTATTGCGTGTTGGAACAAAATAAACAAAATACACAAATGATGCCAGTGGAAGAGAAACGTAGTGGAGTAGAAAGTGTAGAGTTTTAAGTAAATGTACTTTGCTACTGCCCTCATTTGCCTGTTTTTCTCTTTGTTGATCTGTGAAGACTTGATAACATATGCAGGATATTCTCTGATTATCATTTTAAACATTAATCAGCCAGTTTATTGTTCCACTTGTAGTCGAAGTGCAATAAACAGTCAGCATGAAATGAACAATATTCATTATTACAAAATAAGAGGGTGTGTATTTGCCGGAAGTGACCCAAAAACAACAATAAAAAACTAAATATATGAAAAAGAAAAACAGAAAATCAGACTCTAAAAGAACAACAGGGCGCAGCGACACAACTGCAAAAACCAAAAAGCAAAAATGACCAAATGTTTATTAAATCACTGCAATTAAACCAATCTAAAAAACATTAAGAACACTACAAACCTGTATCGCACAAACCAGCCCTTTCTGATTTACCATACCAAGTCTAAGGTCAATTTAACAGATCTGGCACAACCCTATCAAATAAAAACAATATTAAAAAAAACATACAATTCAATCCAGTTAAAAATATACAAAGCCTACCTGCAGCGTCGAACAGCCACACACCCAGGTGATGCTACCGCCGAATCATCAATAATGATAGTGTGGCCCTATATAAAAACACCAAGTCAGCACTGACTTAAAAAGATCAAATTAAGAGTTTTCCTCTTTACCACAAAACAAACAAACAAACAAACAGTGGAACGCGTGGGCCAACACACACCTGGTCAAACACACAGGAAATTGACAGTTGGCCACCAGCCAGCCAGCTTCCCTTTTAATGGAAGATCAGGGTGTGGAGGGAGCGACGCCTTGTGGTTCCACCTGTCACACTTTTAATGAAGTGACCTTTGTTTTTTACATTCACAGAAATTGAAATGTTGGATGATGGAGGGATGCAGCTGGTTGAGCTCAGCCCCGTTGACCCCTGGCTGACTGACCCCAGAGAGCCTCTTGATCTCCAGGAGGGAGAAGTCAAAGTAGGAGCTTTGTCTTTCTACATTGTGAGAAAAAACAAAAAACAAAAAACCCAACCTGATCCTAGAGGAATAAACACTTTAACCTTCCCTTCCAGATAACATACCTCACCCACGCCTGCATGGAGCTGCAGCTGGGACAGAAGCGCTTCCTGTTTGACCCCTGGCTGAAGGGTCCCGCCTTCGCCCGCGGCTGGTGGCTTCTTCACGAGCCGCCGGCAGACTGCCTGGACCGACTCTGTGCCGCAGATCTCATCTACATCAGCCACCTGCACTCCGACCACCTCAGGTGGACTTTGGAAGCATTTCCTGTTGAATGTCCAGATATATCAGAGCAGGGGTGTCCAAACGTTTCCCCGTCCAGAATCATGTTAAAACAACTGAAATCAAGCAAACAAAGTAGTCCAATTTCTTTTGTTTGGGTTTGTTTGGCACAGACCCAAAATTTCCAAAAGATCTTTTTTCTTAATTTGCTGTGTTGAAAGAAAAGTATCCAGTTTTCAAATTCTTTTGAGCTCAATTGAACAAACAGGATTTGGGTGATGAAAGCTTGGTTACACACTGTTACTGTTCACTTAAAGCTGTTCTGTCCTTCAATGACACAAATCGTGTCTTAGTAGTTTTCACTACTTGTTAATTTTCTTTTCAGATTAAGATCTTAAAGTTTGCCACTTTCTGGAGTTATTATTATGTAGAATTGCCTTTTATTTTAAAAACATTTTATTTTATTTTATCAAATGTACATCAACAATAAGCGTGTAAATTGTGGTTTGAAGAAATCTATTCTGCTTCTCTTCCAGTTATCCCACTCTGAAAGTGTTGTCAGAACGGAGGCCAGACGTTCCCATATACGTTGGTGATACATCCAGACCGGTCTTCTGGTTAGTAAAATGATAATGGTGTAGTTTCAATTATTGACCTATGGCCTCAACACAAAGAGAAAGGTTAAAGGTGACCTATTATGCTTCCTTGACCAGGTTGGGATAGGTTTATGGGCGATATAAAACATCTTCATAACTTTAAAAGACATCCAAGCTGAATGATGGTTTCTCTTTCCTTCATCTTATGAGGGATGTGTAAAATCTGGTTTTACTATCTTTATGTGGAGAAAACAGTTGCTGGTGATGAATAAAATGCTTGAAAACAGCATTCATTCCTAAATCATGATGTGTGCTTATCCATCAATTTAGTTATAATCTAACAGAAAGTACCAGATATTGTTTATTTATTTACTTACTTATTTTTTACCTATCCATGCAAGCAGTCTAAGAATAAAATATACTACTTTTTTAATTGCTGGTAATTAGAGCTTTTGTAATTAAACATTTTGTTAGAATTAATCTCATGTTTATCAAATTTTTTTGCAATTACAAAAAAATTTAATATAAATAAATAAATAAATAAATACATGTTAGGTTCACCCATAAATTCTGTCTGTGTAATTCTCAGCACATTTGTTTGCAATGCAAATTATTACAAAAACTCCATGCATTCCCCTCCTCTTTTTCTGCTTTAATACAACAGGAATTTAGAGCAGAGCAAGGTCAAGCTGACCAATATCAGAGTCACTCCTTTTGGTGTCTGGCAAAATGTAAGTTGTTTTTTCTACACCGTTTATCAAAATCAGTTTTTATCATAAAAGGTAGTTGACTGTTTTGATTAGTCCTTGCTGATCTGCTTTTCTTGTGCTTTTGCTTTTACAGGTTGACGATAATCTGAGGTTTATGATTCTGATGGACGGCGTCCATCCCGAAATGGACACCTGCATCATTGTTGACTATAAGGGTACAAAAGATTTTACCTTTGTAAAACACTATCTGACAAGATTTTATTTCTTTAAAAAAGTGTATTATATATATTTTTGTTTTTTGCAGGTCACATGGTCCTGAACACAGTGGACTGCACCAGACCTAATGGGGGCAGACTACCAGAAAAAGTGGACCTGATGATGAGTGATTTTGCTGGTGGTGCGTCTGGATTCCCCATGACATTTCATGGAGGAAAATACAGCGGTGAGCTTAACACCGTACAGCAGTGCTGCCCAGAAAATATAGTTGGTTCTTTTCTAATATAGAGAGCCAAACAGATTGTCTTTACACCAAAAGGCAATTCTTTCCTGCACTGTCTGAGATTGATCTTGTTCTGAACATCACTGTTGGTAATGTTGCTTCAATTGATGGACAAGCAAAGTGTCTTTGCCCACATTAAATTTTGAGTGAACAACAGTCACTCAGTAATATTTTGTTCCTGGCAACAAAATGTTTTTACAGGGACGTTTTATTGATAAAGATACAGTAGGATAATAGAAAGCACAATGGGACTAACAGAGAGTCCCATGGGGAACACCTTTCACAGAACAAAGATGTTACAGCAAATCAGCAAAATGTGAAACCGTAGAGAAATAAAACTGTCTTAATAGTTGCCAAACAAAATTATGTGGTACTAAGGTATGTTTTTATCAAAAAGAAATGTAGTGTATCAAATGTAATGTGTCATTCTGATCTAAAAGTGGGGAAGGAATTTCTGTGAACTGCGGAATAACAATCATTTAGCTGTTGTAAACACCCAGCTGTTGTTAGGTCCCAACTGTGGATGATTCCAGGAAAATCTCTTATTGTTTCACGAGTCAAGAGATCCGCATCAACCAAAGAAAGAACTGGACCAGTTGAGAACGCCATACACACACACACACACACACACACACACACACACACACACACACACACACACACACACACACACACACACACACACACGCGCACACACGCACGTATACACACACACACACACACACACACACACAGACACACACACACTCAGACAGATTTGATTATAAATACATGAGGGTCTCTGTGAGAGTCTGGAGTTTCTGTGACAATATGTGATTTGTGTAATGAAGGTTAGTTACATTAATTACAACATTAGTCCAAATAAAACAGACCTAAATGGAGTCCGGTGTGATGATTGTTTTGCTATTAGCCACCTTTAACTCCCCAACAGAACAAATCATAAAGCCAAAAATGTTTTCCTGTGCACGACACTGCTGACATTGTACCAATTGTGATGCTTCCTCATTCTCAGATTCATGGAAGGCAGAGTTCATCAAAAACGAAAGGAAGAAGTTACTGAACTACAAAGCCACGCTGGTCAAATCTCTGCAGCCGAGGATCTACTGTCCCTTCGCTGGATATTTTGTGGAAGCTCATCCATCAGACATGTTGAGTTTACACAGCGCTTTGGTCAGGAATTGCACAATACCGATGATTGATGCACTGGGGGCCTAATGACATTCTACTGTCTTGAGGTCACAGCAGATGCAGCTTGAGAATCTCTTTATCTCAAAGATAATGAACCATATAGATAAACCAAGCCGTTTGTTGTAAACTTTGACCTTCCAATATGTTTTTTTTCTCTCTTCTAAATGGGTGAAGGTACATTAAGGATACAAACATCAAAAACAGTGCAGAGAACCTCAACACACTCATCAATCAGCTTTCACCAGACACCAAGACGTGGACTCCCAAACCTGGCGCTGTGCTGGACCTCGGCCTCGCACTGAAAGACCCCACAAGCAGGTGGACCATGACGCAAAGTTGATTTGTGCAATGCAGCTGTAGCCAGAATCTGCATTACATGCTCTGGCCGTGTGTTTTTATGTTGAGCAGAAGTATTGGCTCTTCAAGCCGGGAACAAGCATAAATGATTAACTTTCAGGTGACTGTAGGGTGACTTTACCGTAACCTTTCTAATAACTACATCAAGAGTTGAAATGAGAAAAGACAGCAATTGGCAGAGAGAGTTTGAGATGAGCTTCAAATGTCAACTTGAGATGGTACATAAAGTACAATATTAAAGGTTAGGCTGCGATCTGCAATTAGACCAGATTAAAGTATTTCATGTGAGGCGTCATGTAGAGTCATGTAGAATAAATGTCTGCCCTAGAGCCCAATCACCGGGCTTAGCAAGGGGAAACCATGTATTTAGTTAAGATATTCCTTGTGTATTTTTGAGAAGTTTCACATTCTGAAACAATTTTGTCAGTTTCTGTTGAGGGGGAAGTACAGAATGAGAAATGTTGACACTAAGCCGAAAAGCTATGAAAACCAAGAGTGGTTAAAACCGCTACATTTCAAGCCATTGTAGTTTTAGGTTTTCCTTCACTGCTTCCTTTGCTGTGATCAATTCCAGTGAGGCCATTACTGATCCTCCAGCCAATGCCAAAATCTACAAGGACAGCTGGGAGTTTGACTTGTATGTGGATGAGCTCAACAGCGCCATCAGCAGTGAGATATTTAAGCATGAGAGCTGGATCCAGTTTTATTACAGCTGGGCAGGCTTTCAAAACTACAACCTGGTGGTGCGGGTAAATATTATTTGAACAGAAGGATTCAACTCTAATCTTCTTCAAAACCTGTCACAAAAACTCTCTGCTCTTCCTCAATCATTGTTTTTTTTCATGGCTGCTGGATTGCTTGATTTTCTTCTATATTTTTTGTTGCGAGATATGAGGCCTTTACTCTTGATCCCTTTGATATCCAAACTTCAAATATTTGAAACTGACATTTTATTCATCTTCACTGTTAACCTTTCATTTAGATGATTGAAACAGATGACAGCTTTAAACCAGTGAGTAATGGCTGCGACTATCTGGTGGACTTTTTGGATTTGTCATTTCCTTCCACAAGACCAGCCAGAGAGCACTTCTACATCGAGGTAAGCTAATCTCATGGGACGCGAGGAAGCAAAAAGGAACTGAACATATGTTTAGAACTCAAAATAAGCATGGGTAAGAGAACCGCAGCTGCCTAAAGTCATTTGAAACTGTGTCTACCTATTGTAATAGTAGGGAAACTGCTTTCGCACTACTCCAGAAGCTAACATCTACAGACTTGCTTGTCTCTGCTCTTGGTGGTTCAGCCAATCAGCGCCAAGGAAAATAAATCACACTCCCAGACTGCAGCTGCTTTGTGAAGGCAGCCAGTGAAGGCAGCTACTTTGTGACTGGCTGCTTTTATTTCTGAGAGAAATAAAGATTGTTTACATTTGTGTCTGTTTCGGATCAGCTGCAGATTTGTGGCATGAAGATGTGAACAAAAACTCTTCATAACTGATTTAAGTGAGGATTTCTAACCTAGCATCTTCTGCATTTGCCTAGAAGAGTTTCTAACCAATTCACCCAATATTTCGGACAGATGGACTCAATGACCTCATAGGAACACAAACAGCAGACAATAGATAATGGAATAATTGATGTTGTTGCACCCTGTAATAAGTTAGTGGAATAATGCTGAGGTTGATTAAAAGTGAACCGAGAACAGAACCTTGAGGAACCCCTCATATGATCATTGACACCAAATCACACAAAGATGTCCTTTAAGTAAGATCTGATATATCAGGCTTAAATTGAAGGCAACTGGACTTATGCAGGATAAGTCAGATGTAAATTGATATCCTGCTCATTAATTTATCTGCTTGTAGGGTATTTGTGTGCTTGGTCACTTGAATACAATATAATGTTAGTCAGTTATTAGTCCGTTGCCTATCCATAATACATGGATGTTGTTCATTTGAGAAAATAGTAAAAATAACAAACCTTCTTCTAAAGACATAAGCAGTTAATATAACTGCAGTAGGAATGTTTCGTGTAGTTATTTTAGATGTCCTGTTGAAATTCCTCGCAGATTTTCAATTGGTCTGAACAATGTTTACTGCAGCGAAGATAATATTAACTCTGTGCCTGTTGCTAATAAACGGTTTATTAGCAACAGGCACATATGGATATATGTCTATATCCACTCATAAACATATTGAAGGTATTAAACTTCAATATTGCAAGGTTTCAAAGAAGATGTATATTTTGTCAATTACGTTTTGAATGACTGTCAGGAACAGCCTAAAGTTTCCCTGTGTTTAACTTTAAGATTAAAAACAGAATCGGCGTGATGAGGTACGTGGTTCTGCACGGCGGCCTCTGGGATGACCTGTACATCGGCTTTCAGAACCGCATCAGCCGAGATCCCGACACCTACCACCACAAGTATAAACACACAGGAACAAAGAAAAAGAAAAACAAATTTGCACTGTACAGCTTTTATTTCTTCTAAACCCATAAAAAATATTTTTGTTTGTTTCATTTTGGCCTTCAGGTTCTGGAACCACTTCCAGACCCAGTTACCTCTTCGCGGTCCGGACTGGGACCAGTTTCTGCTGCAGGTCCCTCCCATCCAGGAAACGGAGACATTAAATTATGGCCTATTCAATTACTGTCCCATTTTATAGATTTAGAAGGAGAAGATATGGAGGAAATGTTCCAGATTTCTTAGTTTAAACAAAAGTAAAATGATTAATTGGACTTATTGAGCTAAAGTGGAATATCCATGAAGCCTAATGGAAACCTAATGGAAGTTATCTTCTTAATGGAAATTAACTGTCTGGGATTTGTTTTTCTTTTCTTACTTATTGAATGTATGACTTACGAAACCATCACCCCATATAGAAATGATTTAGATATTTTAATGTTTTAAACCAAAAAGCAATGCCACACATCAACTGCATGTCATATCACTCCATTCCCTCATACAGTACAGTTATTCCCACCTCAGGCCTCATTTTCCTCTCTCCCCATCAAACGTGCAAATCATAGCTTCATATATTCAAGACAAGTGGAGGCGTGACGTCTCATTTATGCGCAACAATCCTCCTTTAAGGAGGAAGTCCATTTAATAAATGAGCCAATTACATGGCAGCAACACAAAGCATTTAAGTGTACAACCGGAAATCAACAACAAATAAACCTCAAAATGACAGAAGTTGCGCCTCTATTGACTATATAACTTTACAATTTGACATTTCAATTAAAATTTGAGACATGAAAACACAACAAATTTGAAAAACATGATTCTTGATAAAAAAAAATACAAAATTGGCACTAGTATGAGGAAATTAAGTTTTTTGGCTGCATCAAAGTTGCTTTATTTTGCAAAACTGCAAATGGAAAAACTTTTTCACGCCTTACGTGATCAACAACAGGATGTTTCCACCAGTACAAACCACAAAAAAAATGACAGGAAGTAGTTGGAGTAGTGAAATTAAAAAATACTTACCGGTAATTGATCCCAAAGGGAAATTAAATGTTGTAACTTGTATCAATCCAAATTCCTCAGTTATTGTAGACGATGTGATTTTAATTGAGTTTCTCATAAAATGAGAGACCATAATTGCACAATTGAGTTTTTTCGACATTAGCAGAATATAAAGTTTTTTTCACGTTTGTGATGCAAACGCAGCTAGTGATAATTTAATCTAAGATAAAACCAAGTGTTCTATCTTCAGGTTCAAGAAGAGTTGAACCTTAACTCTGTTTGAAAATTCAACTTCTTAACTCGACTTTACAAGCCTCCACAATCACACCTAGGTTGATTTCAGTTTTATTTTCTTTATTCAGAAAAACAAAACAAAACAACAACAACGAACACTGTGTGGCAGAGGCGTTGTGGAGGTGGCAGAAGACTATAACAGGGAGTCTGTATGAGTCTCGCTATCCTCCTGGCCCCCATCAATCAGACCAAAGTCTATTGTAATCCACAGGGGGACCCAGACAGTGTATGGAAACCATTGGTGGGGCTCAGGAGAAAAAGTTTGGAAACCACTCTTTTATATTATCGCATCATAAAGTGCATGTTGATGTGGTCTGGTCTCTGCTATTGAAATGTCTTTGCACTACATTAATTAGAAAACTGCCTTACCTTCTTCCCGGTTAAGATGGTCGCACTAATGATTAACGTTTTAAATGGTTGCACAAAGCACTGTGTGTTGTTTAAGGGTGATGATGAAGGAAAAACAATGTTCAGAAGTGATTCTACAGCATTTTTAGTGTTGATCAGATCTGACAGGATTTGGTGCTGGTATTTATTTTTACAGTGTACTAAGTTATTTTACATATAGGCTGTATTAATGGTGATGGTATTTATTGTGATTATCAAGTTTGAGCTGATGTTTTTATGGTGTAACAGTAGATCAGACAAAACCTGTCCTGGTTTAGGCCAGTGGGGATTATCAATGTTATTTCTATGTTCTAAATGCCACAGTAACTAGAGGGAATTTTTAAAGATATTGAACTTTATTAAACTCAAATGTTTGCATATCTTTCGTCAAATTGCCTTTAGAACCGATTTGGAATTCCTCACCACATTTTCAACCATGACACACCCGTTTTAGTAAAACCAAACTGGACTTTATGATAGCTGGACTCTCACTGTGTTTATGCTTGACTAAAATGGTTCAAACAGATAGATGTGGCGCCTTCAGAACTCCAGACTTCTGGGTCCATGAGTCTCTTCTACGTTTGCACTGAATTTCTTTTCTTTTTTTATGACGTTGCAAATTAAGCAGCGTTTGAGGCCTTAAAATACACCCACATCTGTGCCTTAAAAAGCCATGGCAACATTAGGCTTGTCTGAAATTGTTAATCAGCATAGAAATCGTATGGCATATAAATTATTATTTTGATAATTAATAAAAAGATTGTCCTAATTTGAACTGGCCTAAAACAGGAACATTTTGTCTGATTTATTGTAATATTGTGAAGAACAATAATTTAGGTCTGTTTTTTACCTTTGGTTTTAACTGCACTTGACTTGTTGAATGTAGTACTATAATAATCTTCAATTGGAACCTCAAAGGGCTCATTCATACACTGGTAAGGTGAGCAGCTGGTCTGTAGCTCCAGCTGCTCTGGGCCTTTCTGACAGAAGGTAATTTTGCACCATTGACTCAAAGGTGATGAAGTGTTTGGCCTAAGGATGAGCGAACCGGGAATCGAACCAGCAAACTCCTACCAATGTCACCACTGTTGCTTCCTTGTTTGTATTTCTTTATGCTTTTAGGAAATAAATCAATTTGAATCCAGATTTGGTCGCACGTTAACTGATCTTTTGTCTAATTTCCATGGTCAGCTTAGATTTTTAGTTACTCATGAAAACACATTCAAAAAGGTCAAACGAGTGTATAGAACTCATTATTCTATATCTTTGACAGTATTAGTTTTAATGTATTAAAGTGACCAATTTGGAGCAAAGCCACCAACATCAAAGCCACTCCTTTTAGTTTCTGACAAATCACACATTTCTCTTTAGGTTGCTTATTGAAGGCTGGTTCGGGGGAAAAAAGTTATCAGTTTTTATCCGTTTTACCTCTTAAGGTTGATGAAAACTTGTAGTTCATGATTCTGATGGACGGTGTCCATCCTGAAATGAACACCTGTTTCTTTGTTGACCACAAAGGTAGAAGAGGTGGAAAGACTGCATCATTCTTCTAACAGAGGATCAGATATTTGAAATTATTTATGACTTCAGATCAGATGATCCTGGACATGGTGGATCGTACCAGGCCAAACGGGGGACAGATCATCAGAAAAAGCAGACCTGATGATGGGGGTTTTTGCTGGTGGTGCATCTGGATTTTTCATGACATTTTAAGGGGGTGGGGAGAAGAACAGCCTCAACCTAATTTAAATAAATAAATTAGAGCAACTAGTTACTTGGAGAACCTTACTTCTAGCTGTGAAGCGAAACGTCTAGCTCATGAGAGTGTTCATAACACCACCTTTCCCAACAAAACCAGACAAGATTTCACCAATATCTTTGGTGAAATCAAGAGCTTTTTCCTCTCATCAAGAATGAAAGGAAAAAAATTAATAAACTACAAAGCCACACAGGTAAAATTCCTGCAGCTGAGGGTCAATTTGTCAAGTTAATTTATGGAAGTTCATCCGTCAGACAAGTTGAGTTTACACAGCAGAGTTGGGCAGGAGTTGTACAGTACCAAAGGTTGATGAATCAAAGTCGGGTGAATGAGTTCAAGAGCGTTTGCATTGCACTGACCTGATGCAGGTGTAGGTTGATAGAAAGACACCCAAACAGTAATGTTGTAAATGTTGAGTTCTACTTAGTTTTTCTAATTATTATATTTGTCTCTTCTCTTTGTGGGTGAAGGTACATTAAGGATACAAACATAAAAGACACAGTGCATAGAAAACCTCAACGCACTCATCAATAAGCTCTATAAGTAGGAAGCTGTTTAAAGTGAGATCAGAGCTACAGTTACTGACGCAAATTGTGGAGCATTTTCCAACGGTATGGTTTTGTTTCAGTATTCCTGAAACAAACCTGTTTCCTGTGGGAGGAAACAGAAAATGACTCAGATGACAAGCTACAGAAGTCTGGTGTGAATTAATAATTAGATGAAACAGAAACTATGTTGATGACTAGAACCAGTTCAGATCAAGAACAACGAAAACGGGTTTTGTTTGTGAGCAGTTGCTTAGCAGATAGTTACTCCTGCTCTTTGCAAGAAGAGATGAGACAGAAAAAGGCAACTGCTGAAGAAACTTGCTGTTCATTAGGGTAGAAGCCTGTTAATGGAAACTTGAGTGGGAAGAAAATGTGCAGAAGGAAAATGATGATAGCAACCAGAGTAACAACACACAGACGTGTCCCTGACCTGGGCTACACCTGACTCATTTTTTGAGCTAAAGAACTCCTGAACTAGAAAAACCAGAATAGCTGTTAATGCCGCCGTCTACAAGGAAATGTTAAACCACTTTATGATACCCTCGACTCACAAGCTTAGTGGAGATGCTGTTTTGATTTTCTAACAGAACTTGAATTTTCTAGAAGCTACTTGAAAAAGACTCCTCATGTATGTTTGAGGAATCCTTGAATCTTCCATTGCAGCCCTTTTGGAGTTCTTTAACTCCTGCTCCAGAAATGTGTTCCCCAAAGCCATCAGTCAAAAGATGATGAAGTGTTGTTGCCAACAACTGGTGTGTTGTAGTCCCAGAGTAGCTACATCTGCTCTGGGCCGTTCTGACAGAAGTGAATTTTGCGCCATCGGCTCAAAGGTGATGAAGTGTTTTGAATGAGGACGAGCAAACCGGGATTCGAACCAGCGATCTACTGATTACACAGGGAAAACTCCTACCAACGTCACCACCGTCACTTCTCATTTGTATTTCTTTATGCTTTTAGGAAATAAATCAATTTGAATCCAGATTTGACTGCAAGTTGACTGATCCTTTAGATTTTTAGTTACTCATGAAAACACATGCAAAATGGTCAAACGAGTGTATAGAATTCATTATTCACACCAATCAAACGAGCGTCATTCCAAATCCATTCTCTTTCTTTAATGTTAGGCATGAGATGGACATTATGTGTTACTTTTTGGCCTCCTGTGTCTCGATATAGAGAAGGTTTCCAACCAGGTGGAATGGAGGCGTCGCTCCATGGAATGGAGGCGTCCATCTTTTGGGTCATGTATTCCCAGCCTCACTAACAGGGACAGGTCATCCTCCTTCCCTTTGGAGGGTCCTGAGTGGTCCAGGTCACATTTGCTCCAGCTTGTTACTCTTTGGCTTAAACTGGAAGAAAACCAAAATCATATCAATAGATAATGACCTGGATCCGTCATTTCTGACAGCTGCATAAGCTGACTAGTTTTGAAAAGGGAATAAAAATAAAAATCATTAAGTTCATTAAGTAATTCAGAACTTCTCCATCCTCTCAAATCAAAGAACCAATTAAAAGAAATTCAACACCTTTAGAGTATTCTTGAGCATTTTTCAATGGAAACACATTTATTCTGAACATTTCTTAATTAATGTTCCCTTAGGTTTAATTATATGTTTAATATTATAGATTAGCCTAAGTTAGACACTAATAGTAGTTTGTAATAGAAAACTACAAATTAAACTATTCCTAACCAGCACATGCTGCTAATACCTAAGAAAAATATCCTGCAAATTAGATCCCAATTCTAAGTATTATGTGTTATTATCTTTCACCAGCTTTCAAGCCGTGAATCATATCTTTGACAGTGCTAGTTTTAATGTGTAAAGCCAATAATTAACTGGCTAATTTGTGGAAGCTCATCCATAAAATAAGTTGAGTTTTCACAGCGGGGTTGGGCAGGAGTTGTGTAGTACCAATGGTTAATGAATCAAGATCAAGTGAATGAGTTCAAGAGCATTTGCATTGCACCGACCTGATGTAAGTTTAAGCTGATAGAGACTGTCGGAGGACACAGAAAATGACTCTGATGATAAGATACTGAAGTGTGGTATAAGTTCTAGGAAGACTTAGAAATCTTAGGGACAGAAACTAAGTTGAGAACTAGAAGCAGCAATGAAAAATGGGTTTTGTTTTTGCAAAATTGCTAAGCAATGCTATCATGCTATCTGCAAGGAGAGAAAAAATAGGAAAAGGAAACTGCTGAAGAAATCTGCTGTTCATTTAGGTAGAAGCATCTAAGTGTAACTCCCCCCTTCAGCCCTGGTAACAGCTTAGCAAAGCCATACTGCATTATTGCACCATGACCAGGTAATTCATGCAACCAATTATTGAGCCCTTATACTAGTAGAGTACAAACTTTTTCAGTAACTCTACCTCTTTGCTTTACAAATGCATAATATTTCATTAAAGGATATTAGATGAGAATGGGCTTAATAAAGATGTTTGCTGCACTTTTTATATCTTTATAAGTAAAAATATTTAATAAATCCACGTAGCATGTTCTCTTCACAATCGTTTTCATATAAAAGCCCAGGAAAAAATCAAATCCTTCACATTTGGCCAGTAGCATGAATGAATACTTTGGCAAGACTCTACACCAAACCACGGGCCTTGCATCCACTGAGCATGTGTGTTTTAATACCCACACTTTTCCCGGTGACCGTCTTCAACTCACCCTCACACCCACGATGTTTCCCCTCCGTTTGAAACAAATGCCTCATTGAGTCTGGTCAGCTTCTCTGGACCAGCTGTGCCCAGACCCTGTCTGGTGCAGATATGGAGTGATCCCAGACCGTTTGCCCATTCATCTAAAGAGTTTTAATGTGAAGCCTAAACATTGTGGACAAGTCAGCATGAGTAAGATTTTAGATTTAGATAAGACATTTCATTGGCTGCCAATTACTTTCAGATTGACGGTTTTATGACCATGTGACAGAAGGTTTGGACGACCCTGAATTACAATCAATTCGATTAGATATTTTCTATGTTTATGTAATAAAAGTCCTTTAGTTTATGCCTACTACTTAGGAGAGGAACTTAATGGAGGATTGAGTTTCTGAAAGAGCTCAGGCATGCAATGGAATAAACGGAGGCAAGGGATAACATTTTCTTTGGATGGGAGAGAAGAGAGGAGAAGGTAAAATGGCAGACAGGAAGAACAACTTGAGGAAAAGAGTCAACCTAGTCCAAAATTCAGTGAAAAATAATCCAAAATATACTCTGAGGACAGTAACATTAATACACTGAAAAAAATTGACCTGCTTACTCTAACAAGGCCTGTGACACATGCTCTAATAAAGAGTGAATTCAGTTCGAATAGATACGGAGTTATGATCTAGTAGCGTTTTAATCCCTCAGATTAAGAAGAATACTCAAATGTTTGAAGATCTCAGGAGAACTAACTGTAGATTTTCATAAAGTCTGCTTCAAGTGGTGAAAAGTCTTGGCAAATACGGAGTAATATAGTAATATATGTTTTTCCTTCATCATCGCCCTTAATATAGATAATCATCACAATATGAATATCACTATTTATGGACTTCAAAACAAAACCAGCACCATCTTTTGCCGGCTGTAGGACTTGTGAGTTTCTACATTTACGGTAACTTGGCTAAATCCAAGTTACTGTAAATAACTAAATTAAAAATTTGTTTCTATATGGAAACACAATTTTAATTTAATGGATGTCGAGGCCACAAGAAACGGGGTCATTTAAAGCACACGTTTTATACTCTGTGCGTGGGCCAGTTGCACTGTGACCTTTTCGAGGATTTTCTGACTTAGGAAGACAGAGACACTCGACTGCCTTCTATAAACAAATGGCTATAAACAAATTTTTACAAAGCATAGGACTTCACCTACTGGCAAAATAGGAACACTACATGTGGTCTTGTTACTTACATTAGGTCTTATCCGATTTACTTCCAGGAGAAGTTAATGGTGCATTTAAAGATGCAACAACTCTTGTTTCTGTGGCTTTAGCCGTAATATTGTCTGATTTATATATTTTTTAAAAAGCAAAAAAAAAGTAGACATTGAAAGAACAAGTTTTTTTTAGAACAGATAAGCTACAAAGCTCATTCAGAGTCAGAAAGAGCAAAGAGAAAAATGAAAAGTGCTGATTCATTGATGGATCTGGAATTGTGGGTTGGCTTCTGTCAAAATACCAGTAATAAGCTGATTTTTAAATACCACACTCAGAATTTTAAAGTTGTATTGTCTATGTGCAAATTGTGGCACCACACATACACAAACTCCTCCACATTTAATCAAACCTTAGTTAATCCTATGCACGCACAACAGGGGGAGCCATTGAGACAGCAGAACACACGGGGTGTCACCCTCTTGTGGCTATTTCCTGCAATAAATCCATCAAAACGTCCCAAATCTGCATCTATATTTAAACAGTTTGATCTTTTTCACGTTTTGCCAAAGTAATTAAGAGCCTCTGTGGAAGATCTAGAATAGCGGTTCTCAACGTGGCGGTACCGCCGTTCAGAGGACGGCAGGGGGCGCTGGCGGACATTTTTACAAAAGGCGGGCGCTGGGAAGCCTTAGGGGCCGTTTGGTTGAAGGTAAACTTTACACGTTAAATACACAACAATGCCAGTTTAGACTTTGAGCAACTTGGTAAAACTGTATTGTGTAACATTAAAACATGTTTGGCTGCAACTGTATCGATGGCAGCTCTTCTTCTATTGAGTGTTTGTAGCTTCTGTTAGCTTCTGTTAGCTACTTGGCGCAGCTCCTCTCCTGCTACTGGTAGCTAAAATCACGATACCCTCACTTTGTATCCCTCTGAAAAATGAACCCATTTAAATAAAGAAATCCCTCCATGGTGATACCACGATAGAGAGCGTTTATTTTATAGCGTTAACACCGGAGCTGTAACTGGTTCGGTTTGAAACGGGGGTGATAGAACAACACAGCACTTTTAAATTTCAATAATCAGAATGCAGAAATTGTTGTCTTAAAAGGTTGACGTCAGACTGGGTTAGCAGCAGGTGATGAGTGAATAGCGTCAATAAATGATCAAAGAAATGTAGCAACTGGAAAGAAACTAAAGTGGACATAGCAATAAACCAGGAGAGGATAATATTAATCAAATTAACCTAAATGGAAATGAATGAAGAACAAAATGCAAGAATAAACTAAGAAACTAAAGTAAATGCAGAGGAATAAACTGGTA
>CAEGAF010126662.1:0-36157 GCA_903067075.1 Micropoecilia bifurca
AATACAACTTATTTTTTCTTAAATTTATTTGGTGTAAATCATTGATATCATACTCAAAAATAGTTGGTAAATAAAAATCAAGTTCCAACCACAACAAAAACCCTCCGGTTTTATATTTTACTAAGTTATTTTAAATACCGAATTAAAATCCTTTGACCGATACGTCTGACGTGTATTTGTAGTAAATATTCTTAATATCCTGTTCAAACTAGCACATAAATTGTAAATAAAGGTTTTTTAAAAAATAGAATAGACGCCATATTGTTCGCCCCTTCGCGGCACAAATTGACGCCAAGGGGGAACCCTCGGCGTGAATATGTGACGCGGAGGGTACCTGACCAAACGTCAATATGTTACGAGTTGGGAGTGAGAATGTGTTGCATAAATACATAACCTCACTGCATTACTCTATGACTTCTGCTCTTGTTTTCTTCTCCTCACCTAAACTTTTTCCATCATGGTCTCTCTTCCCGTCAAATAAAAAAAAATTTAACCACCCACTGACTTCTTTTTGTTTCATGTTTCCTTTCATTACAGCCTCCTCTCCAACAGAACCTGTCTTACATTTCATGCTGATTCCCCTCTTGCTTCTAGAAGACGGTCAATGATTAGAAGCTGCGTAACCTCCTAAGAAAACAGGAAACGTAACATTTGTTTGTGCTGAATATGTCAACTTGAATTTATTCAGATCTGTCCCTTTGGCATGGAGAAAAACCTCTCAAAAATATCCTCCATTATTTTTCTTGCGTCATTTTGAGCTGGTGCTGCATCGTAAGTGTGGCCCACACAGTTGATAAGACTCAACTAACACCTTAGAATACCAGAAATACATTCTCTACCTGAGGCTGTCACTAATCCCTCATTGATCAAATATAAACCTAAATTAGCCTTGGAAAATACACACACATATATATATATATATATATACCTCCTCCATTTCTCCACCACAGCTTATTGCAGTTTTAGCTGCTGGTGTGTGACCATGGCAATGTGTGTGTACACTTGTAGAGAATCAGAGCAAATGCTTTCCACTTGAGTTTGCTTGCTTTCAACATCGATACTCCCTGACAGATGACCTCAATTTCCCTCCTGCACACAGCCTCTTCACACACGGCTTCTTGTGGTTTAGATTATTTTGCTCACACGTCTCCTCACCTCGTCTGACCGTTTCAACTGTCCACACCACCTCCAAGCATTTAAATGTTACCCCCTTAACCCACTGATGTCATATTGATGTGTACAGCAGCTCATTTCAGAAGCTTGCAGACATTCCTCATCAGCTTAGAAATCATGTTAATGTTTGGATTTTTGTTGCTTTATTTTTCAGAGTGGACGGATAATACAAAAAATAAGTTTCATGATACAAAAAAAAAACAGAATTTGCTGGGATTATTCTCTAACGAATACAAAGTCTGAATTATAGATCCTTGCTCCAATATGTGCTGTCAGTGGCATCAACACCTTCATCTTCCAGGAACTGTCCTGCATGCTCTCACCACATGAAGATGAACATGTTGAGCACAAGGAGAACAGGACTCAGTCCACCTGCTCTTGGTCTGTCAGGGTGCTGTTGCCAAGTATGTAGAGGGCTGTGTTTGTGTGTGTGTGTGTGTGTGTGTAGGTGTGTGTGTGTGTGTGTTCCTGCGTGGCTGTGCCTCCTCAGATTGTGACTCGCTCACCACCAAGCCGGTCATGAATGATGATTCAGGCAGCATAATGATCTCCATCACTGCACCAGACCATTTCACATGTGAGCGTATGTAACATTTGATGGGTCTATGTGTTACCCCAAGTCTAATGTAAAACTAGGAGGGAAAAAATATCAGCGGCCTCCACCTGTAGAGCCAATCCTGATTAGGGGTCGTCTCACTCTTTCCCCTGAAGCGTAACTATCATTGATTTCATTAAGACAAACCTTATTTAGACTGACTTAGGTCCATCTGCTGCTAAAGATCAGATCATTATCCTGTGTGTTGGTTTTACTGGAGGCTATATGATGACTCTAAAGTGTTACCTACATTTTTTTCCAAACAGTGAATGCAACTTTACCAGTTGTATGAGCTACCAGAAGTTAAGTAATGTGTCCTTAATTGCAGCTATTTCCTTATTTTACATCAGCCATTTTGGATTTACAGTTTGCGTTGGAATTTTTGGATTCTGACTACTTTTTGGTACGTGTTTGTTCTTTCTTTACTTTTGGTGACACACACACACACGCACAAAATGTCAAACTTAGGTCTTACTTCTGAAACTTAGTTGTGAAAAGGGAGGTGATAGTTAAAAGGTTTTTAGAATCACTGATGTAAATTTTATTTCCAAAGCCATAGAAGAGTGATGTGATGGTCCAGACATCCCTGCAGAAGCCCCGCTGCCACTGAGAAGAAAACAGCAGCAGGAAGGGTTTATGATGTGAGATTTAAAGTGGCAGAAACTGTAAAGTCTTCCTGCCTTCATTATCTATACTTCCAGCAGTTTCTGCAAAAAAAAAAAAAAAAAAATCAATTTATTTTATCACTTTGAGAAGCTGGAAAGCCTGGATATTTCTTTCTTTTTGTCTTTTCTATTCTCACATAATGCATAAACACATAAAAACGTTCACAAGTGTGACATAATATCGAAATTAGTACAGAAACTGCAGCAAAAAATTTCATCTTTTCTTTTTCTTCTCATCAGAAATCAAAGTATGTTGAAATTGCTAGTGTCTTATCCTAATGAAAAAAAAGTCTTTCTCGCGCTCAAGTCCCACAAAACCTGCCTTGAATTTACAATAAAACCGTGTGAAGCGCCTCTTTGTCAGATAGTTGAAGGGTTATTTATTTATTTTTTTTTAGCTGAGCGAAATGCCTCCAGGTGCATGTCGGCTTTGAAAACCTGAAAATCGGCAGTTATGTAATAGACCCGTCATTGTTTAAAGGAGTTCAATTACTTTCTAGAAGTTGGTCAAAGTTTCCGGCTGATGAAACAGTGAGCCCATATTGGCACATTATTTCCGACAACCGAAATAAAATGATTTCCATTTTTATCTGTGAATTTGCTGGTAGTTTCACATGAATTTAGTCACATAAAAGAACAGAGGAAACAAATTAGTCCCGTCTTTCATTTAAACTTTAATTCATGCCAGAAAAAAAACACAACAAAAAACAGCCAAAACAGAATTGACATAAAACACAAAAGAAATGATAAACACTCCTAGTAAATGAGTGGTCATGTTTATTCCCCATATTGAACCTCAACTTTTACATACTAATTAAATGTACATACACCAGAGTTATACCACAGTTACTTCAGGCCTACGGCTTTTATCTACTGTACACCAACTGGGGTTCTTTCTTTCTAGCATAACAAGACACAGAACAGGTCCAGCAGTATTCCCAAAATAAAGATTTCACATTGCTTTTAACGTCTAAATTTTGTTGGTAACACACTACGTATGTAGAGTAATGGCTTTTTACTTATTTAACGTTGAGAGTAACGATACACTCAAACTGTGTGATTATCTGGTGGCTTGTTCTCCAGGAGGATCTCTTAGCTTTTTTATAACAGCGGATTGATTTTACATTTTACAAAGAGGCGATCAAAATAAAAATAATAAAAAATAAATAAATCTCATTCTCCACAATAATGTTCATGTTCCATATAGATATATTTATTAAAGTGCAAGAGTGACACAGATGATAAATGTTCAGATACAGGTCGTAGTTATTCAATAGCTGTTGTCCTATGAGATGGCTGTCTGACCTAATCTGTTTAAAGGATGACTGGTAGCGAAGCTTTGGAAGGAGACAACAACGCACAACAGCACAAGGAGAACACCAAAGCACGAGATCTTTTTTGTGTGTGTGCAGTGAATGGACTGGTAAGATTTTATTTTTGCATCTCTTTTTTTCTTTATTGTGCCAGTGCTGTCATATCTATCTACTGCAAGATGCAACTCTGAGAAAAAAAAAAAAAAAAAAGAAACAAGCATTCAGAGAAAAAAGAAGTTGTGCACATCCTGTTTTAATCATCTCTCTTGTGTTTCAACAAGGTAAGTAGATTGAAATGTGCCAGTGAGTCTGAAATGAGAGTTAGGCTTTTGATTGCCCAGTTAAACACTGACTTACCTCCGTTTTTTTGTTTGTTTTGTTTTTGCAATCTGAGATTGTTGTTTGCGTCATAGTATTGCACGTTTTTCTCGGCTGTCCCTTTTTATAAACTGAAAATGTTACAAAAGCAATCCCAATCATGCCAGAAGAAAAAGAAAAGTTGGTTTCGAACCAACAGGACACAGGAGGTTTCTTTCTTCTTCTGCTTCCGCTGTGTTTTGAGCAGCTGTGTTCGTTCAGTTGTTGTTCATGATCCACCAGGAAGCTGGAACCGTTGAACAATAATGAGAAAACACCTCACAACAGGCAGAACGACAATCTTCTAAAGCTAACCTGTGTACAGTAATCATGATGTTCTACATTATTTGGATATTGGGATAAAAATGGGACACATTGTTCTTCTGTTTGAGGGAATACAACAAACTACATGTTTATGCTGATTGTCTTGAAAAACGATCATTCTTCCTTTAAACAGTGAACAGCAATTGTGACAGACCTTTATCGGACCATGTCAAGAGCTTTTACCTCATCCTCCCTCCATGTGGCAGTGAGTCATTTTTCCTTGTAATCACGTACAGGCGCTTTGTTTTGCTTGTGATTACCCATAATCCCCAGCGTTGTGTTCACATGAAGCTTACAAAGATCGGAGATTTTTTTTCTTCTAGCCAGAGAAAAGTATAGTTGCACGTTCATGAGAGTTCAATTAAAGAAGATTGGTGTGAGTGGGGCTTAAATCGACATGTCTTTTCGTTCGGTTTCATGAGTTTATAGTAAAGATCCAAAACGTTGACTGCCACTGTGATGTCAGCACCTCACTTGGCGACACAGGGTCGACTTCACCCACCCTTCATATTTAGGTCCTTTCAGAAAGCCAACGTGACACCTAAGTCCCAACATGGACTGTGTTTTTTCCTGCCATTAGTGATTAGCTGATTGCTAGGAGTCAACTAATTTAAGAATAATTTAATGAACATAAATTATGTCTTTTTACCCACAATCTGTATGGTTTCTTTCAGTAAAGCAGAGATCTCTTTTGACAGTTTGTACCTGGGAGAAGCATAGTGGAGACTATTTCTGGCTCTTCCAGCGAGTCGATGATGCAGCGCTGAAAGGTTTTGCTGATGGACGACTGCAGATAGCTGTAAAAAAAACAAAAAAACAAAAAAAAAAAAGATGAAAACTATCAGTTGTGCACTTCAAAGTGAATTTACTAGCAGCTCTGTGCGCTTGGCAAATATTTATATAGTCCAACTGGAAAAAAAAGGGAGCACACAGTACCTCATCCAGGAGAGACGATCCTGCCAGAACTCATACATGATGAAGCATGATCTGTCTGGCAGGTTTTGGACTGAAACGCTGTTGACAACAAGAATAGAAAAAGAGAGAGAGAGAATGAGGGCAGTGGGAGTTTTTCTGGGTTGTATATCTTTGAGGATTGAAGCAGTTGGAAGTGAATGCATGAAATCACAGAGAAATCCTCAGGTGTAAACAGCACAGACGCA
Source organism: Micropoecilia bifurca (assembly GCA_903067075.1). NCBI lineage: Eukaryota > Metazoa > Chordata > Actinopteri > Cyprinodontiformes > Poeciliidae > Micropoecilia > Micropoecilia bifurca. The sequence goes on from CAEGAF010126662.1 coordinate 5,588, forward strand.
GAAAGGAGGACATACTGTAGGTTGTTAAGCTGGCTGCCGGTGGCATCTGTGTAGATTTTGAGAGCTTGCTGAAATTGCTCCACGTCTCTCTCCTTCACAGACATCTGCCTCTGAACCAGAAGAATGTTCTGAGGAGAATATTTAAAAAACATAAAAATAAAAGATGTCAACAAACAATAAAAGGTGATCAAATGCGGTAGAAACTCAGAAAATCCTCACATTAAAAACGACTCCCTCTTTGACGACTGGCAACAATTGATTTTTCAGTTGTTCTCTTTCATATCGAGACTCTCAGTCTTTCAGCCTGATGGACTTCTAACCTTAGTCCACAGTTTATCTGAGATGTGCTCATATTTTTGTCTGGATCACTTTTTTGAAGGACAGCTGCTATACCAGACCAATATCTTGGGCAAACAGATTTCGCTTTTTCTTCATAATCTCCAATAAGTCGTCCATTTCTTTTCCTTTTTTAATCTTACAAAGGGAAAATGGCTGGAAATTGCCAGAACTCTCAAAAGCGTTTAACTTTTACTTGGTGCAGCATTAGAAAGCAGATGGACTTTATTATGAGGAAAGCAAAAAACTGCTATATTTAACAGATATTGCTCTGCAGATGTTAAAGACTCACCGATTTATATGTTCCTGCCAAAGTGTCTTCGTTAAGCGGTTCAAGACGTGGACTCTGAAAATGGAGAAAAAACGTTTTTCTTCATGTTGTGTCATGCAAAAACACAGATTTCACACAATTCCTCCAGGGAATTATGTTAAAATTCTCCAGTGCACAACAGAGCTCTGCAATGCCATTGATACCATGCTGGAGGGCGAGCGCAACAACTCTGATATCTTTGCTCAAAAACCTTATCTAAGTTTTAAAAGGATGCAACAAAAAAAATGAATAAATTAGCACTGCAAATCTTTTTTCTCTTAAATCTTCAATCTGCTTTTCACTTCATCTCCACACAGTCTGGAGTTCATATACATAAAAAAATCAGCTTGGCATGTTTGTATATGTCACTGTAAATATATTTTGGCAACATCTCGGATGTCAGATGTTTTAAAAATAAACTTTGCATCTGAAAAAAAATTGTTTCTTTAACATTGTTATTGGTAACAACACAGCTTGCGTTGAATTTGTTTCTCCTCCAACGCAGCTTTTGGCTGAAACTTAACGTCTTTCTGGCCCATTTAACTCTCCGGCTTAATGGAGAAACTCCAGAAACGTTGCAACCAAATGCTCAAGCTGATTTCCATGCGACTGCTTCCTGCCACGTTTCAGTAGCAACATAAAATATCAACTTGTTAGGCGTCTTAAAATAGAACGGTGCTAAATACAGAATGAAGCTCTTGCTACAAGAAGACAAGAAAAACGCTGCAATATAAATTCTGAAGAGAGCTGATTCTCCCACCAACCTCACAGTCCGGTTTGTCCATGAGCTCCTCCAGCTGGTTAATCTGGGAGCCCCAGTGGTTGTCCGGCTCCACGCTTACCCCTGACGCCAGAAACAGAGCATTAGCACAGCAGCCACCCTGTCTCGGTCTGTTTCCTTTCTCTCATATTTCACCTGTGGTGAGCATGCCGGAGTAGGGGTCTGTGGGAGAGAGACACATGTTCTTCTGGATGCGTCGGCTGGGCCGCTTGGCGACCCTCTGGATGGGGAGGTCCTCGGGTTTCTTCACCGTCCTCCTCCCTTTGCAGCCGTGGTCATGGACAGCCTCTGTGGCGCAGTCCAGGGAGGACTGCAGGGACTGAAGCTGGGAGGTGGTTTCCCTCAGCAGGAAGCGGGTGACAAACTGACCAAGCACCGATGAGCCTTGATACTCCTAAAAGGTAAGGTAACCTTTAAATTATTGATGAAATAAATAAAAAGAAAAAGTTACAGCCTTGCAACATCGAATTTGTAAGTTTTATCTTTATAAATACAATTTATGAAATGAAAAATTTATGAAATGAAAAAAGGACACAAATTTCTTACATCGACGACACATTTCTGGCTGCTTTCCTGCCATCATCACAAATTGATGTGATTAAACCAAAGGAATAATTCAGTTCAAGGACATCAACTTAATATTTCAAAGATAAAATGCAACCAACTGTGGGGAAGCTACATTTGAAGAAAGTGCTTTGAACTGGGCAGCACTGACTTCTGAACTGATTCCCAATAAAACCTTTAGAGAGATTTTATGTTTCAGTGCCAGGGCAAGACAGTTAATGTGATAACTCACTTCAAAAGGAGCCGGTATCCTTCCTTTTCATGTACTTTAATATTTAACTGATGGATATAGCTAGCACCTAAATGCTTGTATAAAGAAAACTGTTCAAAAGGATGACAGCTCATATATTTAAATACAGATCCACTTGAAACTACTTATATCCACTGAACCTTTGTTAAATATTCCAAGAAATGTAATCTACCTTGGGATTTCATGTAATAGACCACATAAACACAATGCTTCCAATGAACTGAAAGCAAAATAATGCAAAAGTGCATTTATTAACTCTTTATTGTGATGCCTTAACACAAAATCCTGTTCAAACAATTGCTTTAGAAGTCAGCAAAAAAAGTTAATAGGGTGGATGTCTGTGGGTAATTTAACTTTAGAGCACATTTGTGAGCAAACAGCAACATGAACACCGAGAAACACAGAAGACGAGTCGGGGAGAAGATGTGGACACGTTTAAAGATTATTGATCCAATCCAATAAAAGGAGCTTGGCTCTACTTTCCTGCCGATGGACATGTCCGCCCACCCAACCTGACAGACAGGAGAGCATTAGTCAGGGAAGAAGCAAAAAGGGCCATGAAAGCCCTGAAGGAGCAAGTGATTGGACAAAGGAACATTTTGTTCTGCGTGCAAAACACTAATTATGAGAGAAAACCAACTTGGGCCTGAATGCACCATGCCTGACTTCAAACATGATGGACACGTCACCGATATGGGAATATTTTGTCTTCAGCAGGATAATGGTAAAGATAATTGACAGAGCTACAGGGCAATCCAAGAAAAAATACTCAAAGCTGTGAATGACTTGAGACTGAACTCTAACAATAAAATATTTAGCATGGGAATGATGTCACTTTTTAAGATTACCCAGGAATGCAAAGTCAGCGAGATTTTATAGATTTATCCAATAAAGAAACACAAGATCTCAGCGGGATTTTATGGAGCTCCAGGGAAAAGGCTGCTTCAGTAGATAATACATTTTTCCAAGCACAGTTTTTGTCAAGTAATGAACCTCATCATTCTCACTTGCAGCCCATGGTGCAACAAAATTGAGTTTATAGGGGAAAAAAATGTTGCAGAACTGTTTGAAAAATGACCATGGAGATTGTTGAAACCTATGTACTCGTTTGTCTCAGCATTGACAAAGCAACAACACATGAACAACTGACTTTTATTTCCTGCTTTTCTCCTCCGTATCATCTTGAAACAAGTGAGCAGCTGCATCAAGGAGGAAATATCAGCTTTATGCAACAAATAAACAATCATAAAGATTTTATTCTATATATTTCTCTAAAATGCAAAAAAATGCCTGCTAGTATCTTAGCACATCTGAAGTTATAAGTTCATTTGTTTATTTTACCAACTAAGTCCTTACAGGTTTGTTGAGCAGATGGCTAATGCCGATCCCCAGGGCTCAGCTTTAGTACAGGCTAAGCACCTGCTAGCACTGCTGCTTCGCAGAAATAAGGTCCTGGGTTCAAATCCCAGGCTTTTGCCCAGAGGAAGGGCAAAAGGTACGGCATATCCTGGAGGTGCCTCAAAGTTTTTCTTCAAAAACTCTGACCTCAAAAAGACTAAAAATAAGCTCTTCCCCCTAGGGTTAAAGAAATCAGCAACATGAAAAATGCATGAGATGTAAGACAGCTTGGAAGAAGAAAAAATGCTGCCAGACCAGGAGACCATGTTGGAGATGTAGAGAGATGGGAGAAGAGGCAAGGAGGGGGGGGGGTGGATGAAAAGCACCCTCCAGAGTAAAAAAAGGAAAAGAAGATACAATCAGAATACAAGAGGAGAAGGAAGTTCAGACATGACCACAGGTCTATGGTCCATTTCTTCAGAGGAAATCTGACGTCAGTTCGGCTGAAGCGTTTGTGTGGATTGTCTTTGGTAATTATCATCTATAATTCCCTGTTACCCCGCATCCTCTGCAGTGAAAATAAACTGCTGCATAACACTAGATAAAAAAAAAAAAAAAACCTCATTATAACAGCCGAGCATCTGTCTATTCTCCAACCGAACACGACTCTCCTCCTGTGCCAAGTACTAAAATTACTCGCTAACTGGCTCTGCACAGAGGGCTGCTGAGCATCAATGCAAACCGGGCTTAGTTATTGATTACGTCTTTGGGAAAAGTTCTCTGATGCTAATCTTTTCTGACTGCACCTTAACCCAGATGATTACAGGCCTCTCGATGGGCAGACGCACAAACCCACCGCTTCATCTCATGGAAAGATGTGTTCGGCTCAGCTGCTCCTCAGCAGGATTTCATGAGAAACTAATTAGCATTGAACAGAAACCGAGGCTGGAGATTTTATTACATACCAAGTTTTGTTATCTGAAAATGCATGTTATATATAAATATCCGTCCATCCATCCATTTTATTTACACCCTGTCCCTTAGTGGGGTCAGGAGGGGGGCTGGTGCTTCTCCAGCTAACGTTCTGGGTTAGAGGCGGGGTCACCCTGGACAGGTCGCCAGTCTATCGCAGGGCAACACAGAGACACACAGGACAAACAACCATACACACACACTCACACCTAGGGACAATTTGGAGAGGCCAATTAACCTGACAGTCAAGTTTTTGGACTGTGGGAGGAAACCGGAGAACCCGGAGAAAACCAACGCATGCACAAAGAGAACAGTTAAAACAAAGACTGGATAACAGTAAACACAACAATGTGATGATGGAGTTCTGACTGGTGGGTTGGAAAATGTTTCTTAGAGTTGCTTTAAACTAGAAAGGCTAAATAATGATAATTCAGAATATGTAGAAACTTGCATCAGATTTGATGAATATTTAAACTCAAAGAGGAATGTGTTTATGTGTCACGATCCGTGTTTCTGTGTGTTTATTTTTGAGTTTTTCTGTGTAGTCCTGTTCCCTGTGAGTCTCTTTTTCCGTTGATTGTCTCCCAGGTGTGTCTCGTTCCCTTGATTACCCTGTGTGTATTTAGTCTCACCTGTTGTCTGTGATCTTCGTCATTTGTCGCACATCACACTCTGTTGTCTGTTAGTCAGTGGTCAGCTTCTTCAGTAGTACTGTGAAGTCCTGAAGTTGTTTGGTTCAGTCTACAGGTCAGTTGCTACCGGTATTAGCTGTGTGCTAATTGCTGCCGTGCTGCCTGTCCTGGACTGTGAACTTGTATATATCAAAGGTAGTGAAGAAAATTCCTCATTTTCATCACTACCTGGATCTCTCAGCGTCATCTCCTCACCATCCATCCCCCCATAACATTATCTCCCTCATGTCAAATATTATACAATGTATTTAGCAGTTGTGCAGCATTTGCTGTCTGTGTTTTCCCTCTATTGGACATGATAATGAGGAGATCTAAAGGTAAGGGAATTTTATTTATATAGCACATTTTCAGCAACAAGGCAATTCAAAGTGCTTTACATGAATTAAAAGGAAATACAAACAAAAATAACAAACCAAAGAGCAAAAGAAGAAAAATAATCTAATAATGTTGATCCAAAATATATAAACTAGATACTCTGCACTAGATAGCTGCACATTTTGTCAATCATACTATAGCTCATGTTTGAAAGTATTGTCACTTAGGAAAAGAGATGCAGACTAAATAACAGACTAAGAGAGTCATACTAGGCTGCGCTAAGTTAACAAGTGGGGCACCAATGAGCAGCTTTCACAGACAGAGGACACCGATGGACGTCCTGAAAGCTGCTGTGTTTTGTTTCTGTGAAGATTTGACAGGGAAGACGAAAGCTTTAATCACCTACCTCTTTAGTTTTATCCATGGCCTTTAAAATGGCCACGTTCAGCTTTTCCAGCGCAGACAGGACGTTGACATATTCCCCCAGGTGAGGAGTGAAGTACGCTGTGGGACAAAACACTGTGATTAGACTATCAGTGGTATTTCCAACAGGAACAAAACACAGCAGCACTGGTTTGGCTGATTAGCTCTCAAATAGAAAATAGAGATTAACTGACTGGTTACGATTAGCAATGCAGTGAAGCTCCAGTTGGCAGCATTTTAAAATAGTTTGTTAATGTTGTTATGAGAAGGTGAAGAGGCATCATTACCTGAGAGCTTGTCTATGTCCAGGTTGCTGTGGGAAGATCAGGAGATGAAACTTAAAAACACTTTTTATAAGTTCTGTAATCAGTGAGACTAAGATTAAATGAGGAAGACTTCAAACAGGAAACCTCTCGTCTAAAACAATGCCAACTACGTACTGATTTATATTTGATGTCGTTTTTTGTATCTCTTATTGTTTATGTTGTTGGGTTTTTATTTACTTTTGATACTTTATCTTTTAGTTTTTATGCCCTTTTATAATCACACACTTGCTGTAACATTAATTGCCCATTTGAGGACTTAAATAAATCTGAATATGAATCTGAAACCCCTCAAAATAAAGTATGAAATTAATATTTTTGCCTCAAGTCTGTGTATCAAAAACACAATCGCCACAAAAAGATATTACAGATACCAACATGAGGACTGCTAAAATACATGTTACGTCAGAATCAATAGGATTAAATATCCCTTTTTTGTGTTCAGTAAAAAAGACAAAAAACTATTTTATCAAAATGTTGTAAAACTGCAGTATTTTACTCACTATTAGTGTCAGAATATGCTACCCAAAAGTGTCCCAAAAGTGTCATGTGAAGAGGAAGTCTCTCTACCTCTTTCTAATCGGCTGCTCATCTGTATTTTTGAACATTTCTGTCAAAAATAATGAGCTGCTCCTTGGGTCGTTTCAGGCTGACAGCCACTGTGGCTCCTGCTAATGGTGCTGTGACTCCTGGATTTCATCTGTTTGAAGTGATCTCATCTCAGCTCAATCTATTTCCTACTTTGCGCAAACTCACGGTGCCCTCAGTTTTCCTTTGTTATCATCTTAAGGTTTCCTCACAGCGTCTACTTCACTAAATGTGTTTTTTGTTTTTAATAAGTCATGAGCGAAAACCCTGTGTGTCATCAGGAATTAGCGATTATGAGCCGATGCAGTCATGTGGCCTTGAACTGGGGTGTAATCGTCAACCACTTGCAAACCAGTTTGATAGATTGTTGCAGAACCGGAGCGATAAATTGCTCATCTTATTTGCAACATAAGAGTGAAACTGGGGAACATTCTGATGAAATGTTTCTGCTTTTTTTTTATGTTTGCATTTTTCACACTGCATTTTAAATAATCATCCAGAAAGTAGTGCTCTCTGTGGATATTCCTTGCTGAAATGAGGAATTAAAGTCTTGCAGCCAGACAGCAAAAAACCCCAAAAAAATAGAGAAGCAAAAAGCAGGAGAGCTGGATGAGATCCAAAACAGGAGAGCTGGGAGAGCTTACTCTGTCTGCTGCCTGTCGATGGAGTAGTACAGCTCCTGCATCTGCTCGTCAGTGAGGACGCCGTCAGCAAAGTAGGACTGAAACTCCTCCATGGACAGCTTCCCATCGTCTGTAAGAAGACCAACAACCAGACTGTCTTTATAATGAGGCCTCGGTTAGCAGCGCCACTTTCTGAGATACACTTGTTAATCCCATCAATCCCTAGCTTTTGAGACATTTTGTGTTGGGGGAGGGGGAAGGGGAGTTGGAGAGAAAGAACACAATTCAGCTGTGCCATTGAAAGATTGGATTATGGTGGAACGTTAGGCCCGAGTCCATAGTACGGAGAGATTGATCTTAATTTCTCTCGTTATTTCATGTTCCACATCATGTAGGAGTAAATACAGTCTGTTGCATCTCTGACTCATCATCCAACTCCTTCAGAGGCGGAACATTGGTTTTGGTTTCGCACCCGATAAGACGCCTAAAATACAGAGCAGCTCAGATGGCCCGTTACACAAGCGTTCACGGTTTCTTTTCGATCGGAGCTCCAGCAGAAACCCGGAGCTTAGGGCTGCACGAACACGCAGTTTATCGTTCTGTTGAGAAATGTTACCAAAAACGGCAAAAACAGTTAATATTAACAAGCGTTGAGTGCGAACGTGCAGTCTGTTCTGACCCAAAGGGGCGGGGAAAGCGGTGTTAATTAGCTGCTGGCTCGCCTCAGGATGACTCTTCTTCCCTCTTTGGCTGTAAATTGATCTTTTTTTTTTTTTATAAAATTCAGTCTATAAGTTTGCTTTTTGTGGGAACAATTTTGGTAATTATTAACTGAACAAAAATGGAAAAATGTTCATGTTTAGAAATGTTAGTTGTTTCTTTTTGAGTACATCAATGGCAGAAATAGGTTGATAGCCTTAGCTAACAGGTATTTGACTGCATAAAGATCTTCCAGGAAAGGAGAGAAAGCGCCTGCATAGCCTCGCTTTTTATGCATTGGTTTTCCACAAATGCAGTGGGGAATAAAAGGTGAAAATAAACTATATTAAATGTCTATAAATCCTCTATAAAATGATAAGACTATTACGAATCATTTCCAGACCGTTTTTACATTTATTGTGATAAGTAAAACAAGCGAAAAACAAAAAAAGCTACAATAACCTGGTTAGTGGGCATATTCTTAAACAAATAACTAGTTTATTCAGTCTTTAATCTTTTTTGTCACTCAACAGATATGGAGGATCTGATTAACCACCAAAAAATGTCTCCAAAAAGCATATGGAATATTATGTTATGGTCACTGTAACTTTTGGTCAAATTTTCAAGTGGTGAAGGCGCCACAAAACAAAATGCTGCATTACCAAGATCCATATACGATAATGGCATCATCATCATCTGATGTTGTGTTTCTTCAGGTGGAACTAGACGTCTTGTCAGGTTGGAGAAAAATGTGAAAACTTCTAGCCAGTTTTGACCTAAAACCAGATCTATACTAGAAAGCTGAAGATTAAGACACATTTTATTGTCATTACAGCGAGAACGTTTCCAAATCAACAGGAGAATAACATCACCAGGATATAGTTGAAGTTTTGGTACCACCAGAGTTCAGAGGGGAACCTGGCAGAAAATCTACAGACTTGCATGAACAGAGCTGTGAACAAGACGTCCTCCTCACAATGTCACAGCTTTAGGAAGATGTAATCAGCTAAAGAAGACCATATGTAGAAACGGCATCAAAAGGTGATTTGAGGGTTTTTAAGCTTTCTCCCGTCACTACTGTTATTACAGTGCATCTTAACTCCAGCACAATAATTTTACTAACTTCTAACTAGCTATCTGTTTTACAACTGCTTCTATGATTTTAATCTCTTTCCTGGTGATGTGGTGTGAAGAACTGTGGAGTGTAACCTTACCCTGCCTTCTGTTTGGATTGGTTTAATTTTCAGTTTTACATGTGTTTGGAAATTATTTATCATGATCTTATTATTACTACAGAAAGCTGAGCCTGTTATTATGGCCATGTTAGAGAGTCGGTCTTTTTTCATGCTAAAATAAGCCGAACTAAGCAGTGATTCTAAAGACAGCAGATGTTATTAGTGTTTAACAGATAAACATTTTACATCCCAAAAACTCAATATTTTAACAGGGATGTGTATATTTATATTTACTACGCTGATTTGTGTTAACAATGCATCTTATTCACACTTTCTGCACTCTTTTGACATAAAACACGATTCTTCAGAAGGTGCAGAAAATAGTCATCCAGACAGAGAGACTTGCTCTTTCAAAAACATGCTGATGTTTCTGCAGCTAATCTGAGGGAGGCTTTGTGTCTATGCACCAGTGCATCTTTAGGGAAATTAAAAGTGTTGTCTGCAGCAGCGGTGCGGTGGATTACCTACCTGCCTCACATCACGCTAAATAAAACCTGCAGTTCAAAGTGTGGCCTGACTGAATTAAAAAAAAGCTCTTTTTGCTATTTTGTTCAAGGAACTCTTGCACGCTTCGCTTAGGGCCGAAGGGTGTGAAGCTTCAACAAAGGCAGTGCTAACGATTCAGAACATACATCAGAATAATTCAGAAGAATATTAAAAATGCAACACAATAGGGTTCCTAACTTCAAAAGCAGGGGATCGGAGTCAGTCAATACTTTATTAGTCTTGAGTATTATGAAGGAAATATCAAGGGCTTTCTGAGCATGTTGCTAAAGAGTAAAGAAGTCTAAAGCTTTAATGTAAATCAAATGCAGCTTTTGAGTGTGATAAACAGAGTTACTTTTTAAGAATGTTTCCTTTATGAGTATGTTTTATTATGTTTTGTAGTAGTTAGTTTAGTTCTTGTAAAAACTTAAATGGTTTTAAATTGTATCTTCATTTAGGTCGCTTCCCCCCCCCCCACACACACACACATACAGGCAGACTTCAGAGAGGAGAAGGAACCGACACTCTACTGCAGCACTGTGCGTTCCTGCACAGCTAATGGGCAACCAATATAATATGCACATCCTGTCCTGCTTAGCAGAATTTTAAAGGTGACATTTCAGTGCTGAGGCATAATTTTTTTTTTAAATCAACAGGCAGAATAAATCCCACAGTTAAAATAATGAAGAGTGCAGTAGAGATATATTTGAGCTTCTCACAGCCAAAACCCCTTCCAGTTTATGTTGATCTAAAACCTTAAGAGATTAAGAAAAGCTGAAAGTTTGAATCTAATCAGCTGCCATCTGGAGCTGCAGCATTTCTGCGTCCTGGGAGGATTTTTCCTTTTTTTTTCTTTTAATGCCTAAAACTTCCTCTGGAGACAACAGGGAAGCAGGAGAATGAAACTGAGAACTCAGACCCTCATTTTGTGGTTCGCTTTCTGCCCCAGACATCTCACCTGTGCCGGGAACAAATCTGTTTTCAAAGTGTGCAATTTTCTCAGCCGTAGTGCCACGATAAAGCTTTCGCCCCTTTACGTGTTCTCTTCTAACATTTTCGGCCACGCTTTAATGTCTCACCAAGCCAGAGCTGCAGAATGTGCAGAACACAATCCACTTTGCCATTTTAGTGGGTGCAACGTTGCAATTGGAAATGACTGCGAGAGGGCAACACTTTTATTTTTGTCAAGCTGTAACGTTTTAACTGCGATGTATTCAAACTTTGCTGTCCAGTTGGTCAGTTAGACGGGTTTCCACTGACCTTCATGTTCACACCTGACGAAGATTTATGTATCCTAAAGCCCAGGGAACAGGTTGGGGATGTTGGGATAACTTTAAAAAAAATAGGACAATAATAATCTACCTATAATATCGCAATGCCATGTGTTTCTATTATTCTGCAACCCTTGCTTTTGCTTAGATGTTCTCTCTGATATTTTGGTTGTATATTTTTAAGCTGTACTTAAGAAAGCATCTGAAATGATTCTGTAGCCTCTCACATCTCTCCCCGTTTAGAGATTTTTATTTCAAAGCCTAATCATTGACTTGTCAGTTTTTTGTGCCTGTTTTGGTTTCTGGATGATAAATCAGGGAAGGACTGTCAAAATAAATCATAATATCACTCATTACACTTGTCGAGTATCAGCAAAAAAAAAAAGACTATTTTCTGTGCAAAACCATCGAGTGGAAGCTCTGTGTTTTCTAAGTTGCTGCACTCATATGGTTCACTGCTGCCTTTTAATAAAGGCTGCGAAGATATTAGTATATCCTTAGCCAGTTGTTATTATATTATAAATGCATGGCACTCCAGGCATATTATGGCAGCCTACGCAGACGCTTCTGACTAGAAAGGCTGTTTATTTGCATCCTTTGGGTGCAAGGATCATTGAGTTTAAAGAGAGGAAAACACAAAGTGAGCTCTGCTGCAGGCTGATGATAACCTCAAACACGCAGGAACATTTCCCTTTTTGTTTTTCATAAAGGAGTGAAAAACAATAGCTTAGAGTGCTAAACTTTTAAACCACATTCTTGATTTGCCTAATCTGAAAACTTCGGCCACAAAGTGGCAATGCAAGGACTCAAATCCATGCAGAGAAAGGAGGAATCCGACCTCCCTCATCTGCACACAAAAGCCCTGGTGGAAAAAAGAAGCCACTTTTATTTTCTTCATCTATAATTCACAAACGACAGGGTTTTCATCTAACGCCGTATCGTTAAAACGCGTTGCATCATTAATCTCGCTCTTACGCATCCAGCATTTCTCTGGAGGAAAAGCGCGCAGAGTTTGTGGATGCCTCACAAGCATTAATAATCACTTGCCTCCTTTCTGCGTTTCGCTACAAGCAGGATGCAGCGCATGAATAAAAAATTAAGTGGGAAAAGATTTCCCGGTTTGTCAGCGTGGCTTTTTTATGGAGAGCTAAACGCTCCGTGTTTTCCTATGAGGAGGAGACGATTCTCTGAAGCAAAGTGGAAAAAAGAATGAGATGGGAGAAGGAAAAAGTCTCAGACGGGTTTCATTAGGAGTTAAAAATTCTGCTGGGACCCCAAATGTTGTGCATTAGCAGTGGTGACTATTTGCATACAGCTTTCTGGCCCTATCTGCTCTATATCTGCATTGCCTTGCAGAAGTATTCGTTTAAGTTTCACACGAACACAAGCTTCAAGCTTCAAAGGATTTTATCGGGTTTGATGTGACGAACCAACACAAACTGGGGATTTTTAATATGTTGTTCTTTTTTTCTTTTTTTGACAAATAAGTACCCAAACAGCAAGATGTGGTGTGTTGTTGAGAATATTTTTCTTTAGCAGGAGCTTTAAGGAGCTGCAAGTCTTAAAACGGTCAGTGGTTCAGTTTGCAGCAGGACAACAAACCTAAAACCACACATCATTTTCCATCCACTTCATAGTTGTGAACCACTTTGTGATGGTCTATTAAGTACATTGAAATATACAGTTGAGAAAATGCAAAAAACATAAAATAAAAATCAAAGGGTGTGAATACTTTTAGTAAAGCTCTGTGTTCGCCTGCCTATCACTGCCATAAGCAGCGCGTTGCTTCTGGCAGAGAACTGCAATGACGAGCGATGCCTGCAGCCTGAACTCTTGTGGTTCAGCCTGTCAAAGCCAGTCACATAAAAAAAAAAAAAAAAACGCAAAAAGTCTGACCTTAGTTATCATGGAGAGCAAGAGGAGGGCTACCAAGGGCACGTACAGGAAGAATAAAAAGGCTTCACTTCTGAACAAAGCTCTTCTACAGGTTTTTAGCATGCAAAATTATTCCAAAATATTATGGATTTCTTTGCCCGTCAGTCCAACTGGGTCAGGACTCACCGTTTTTGTCCGCCCGATGAAAAATCTGCAAGAGAAAACGAGCAAAAGAATAGGATTAGTAAAATTTCAAGTTTTTTACCACAGAAAAAGCATCAACATACTTCGACATGGGCTTGAAATGTAAGCTGAAGGATGTAGGACCTGGAAGACATGGCCACCATTAGAGATAGCTCCACTTATTTAAGAGAAAACATAAAAACGTCTGGTTAGTAATCAGCACTGCGATTATTGAACCTCAGCATCTTTTAGAAATGTCCTTTTTCATTCAGGTATGACAGATATTGTCTTGTAGACACTTAAAAGAGACTAACCCTTTGATAAAGGTATTTTAAAACAGGATTAATCAACCTTCTTTTGGTTTTATTTGCTGTTTTTACTGTATTCTTTTGATTATTTTCTTTGTTCGTGCTGTTATTATGATTTTTTGCATTGTGATGTTTATTTTGTGGGACTACGTTACATTTGGTGTATTCATGGCAATATTGTACACTCAATAATATGCGCTGCACAAATCAAATGAAATCAATTCAATTTAAAAGCTTCTTGATGATACAATACACTTTATTTTGTTGCCACCACAAACTTTGGGATATATTAAAGCATTGTAATAGACCAACAGTTAATGTGTAGCTCTAAATGAAATTTTGTACTTACTGTAAGAAGTCATCAAGTTTGTAATTTTTTTTTTCTTGTGAGTAATTCATTCTCAGTATAAGTACAGTGGTTCTGCACAAGCTCTCAACATCCACAGCTCAGGTGGGAGGATTTGTTGACATGGCAACCATTAGTCGGTGCACTCCACAGAACTGGAGTAGAAGAAGTGGCAAGAAGAATCAGTGTGGAAAGAAAGTCAGAAGAAGACAGAAGTGGAGGGGTTCAGTCAAAGTCCAGAACTAAGTCGGACTGAATATCAGAGGCAAGACACCAATATTGACTTTCACATAGTGTCTCAATATAATCTGAGCTACATTTTGCAAAGAATAGGCAAGCCAAGATCTCAAGAACTCAACAGCATAAATACTCATTCAACTTCGACACTGACTGTTTCATACATGCATAAACAGAAAATAAGATATTAGTGACTCAAAAATCATCTCCAAAAAAAGTGAGACATCACAGGAAAAGAAAATCTGACGTTTTCATACAATGCAGAAGAGCTACAAACTGATACATCTGATGCTTTCTACTCTCTCTCTCTGCGCTAAAAATGTTCCCACTGCTTCAAAATGTCTCCACAGTTCTGTGATCATCCAGTTCAAAAGTGACATTGCTTCATGTTCATTAATCCATGCTATGAACTTGGCTAGAAAAATATCCTCCCTCACACATATCAGGACACGAAATCTAAACACTCACACACTAGATCGTTGTGTGTGTGTGTGTGTGTGTGTGTGTGTGTGTGTGTGTGTGTGTGTGTGTGTGTGTGTGTGAGAGAGAGAGATGTAAGATCAAGGAGGGTGTTTACTTCCAGCTTTTTTCCTCTCTGCTCAGTGACTCTGAGTGAACCCGAACAGATCAGTGGTGGGTTGATTAATTTCATCATCAAACGGGAGTCTTCAAAAAGCATGACCCCCTTCAATTTTATTGGTTTCAAAACTATATTCTGCCTATTTCCAGTTTACAACAGTAGCAATGTGGTTAAATAAACATGAAATATGCAGATATATGCTAAACAAATAAAGAAGATACTTGATGATGTGATCCAGACACCTGCACTGTAAGTCCATAGGAGTTCATCAATGGTTCTGTTTGGACTTTGATCAAACGTGAAAAATAAAAGAACAATATTTAACAAATGTAATAATAATAATAATATTTTCAAAAAGGCCAGGTTTAGGCTCACTGTTACAGAATTGCAGGAAGAAGTCACATCTTAGGGCCGGCAAGTATCCATAACAACCATTTATTTTAAGACTTTTATATAAACCATTACCAAGGGTGCCAATAATTGCGAGAGCTGAATTATATAAAACATTTCATGCCACTGCACTGAATTACTTTAACTTCTGACCTACACAAAACTGGGGTTCTTAAAATGTCATAAGCTCTGTCACAATGAACACTAATGTCAGCTATTAATATTCCTAGTTAATCAAAGTTTATTTTTTTAATTATCTGTAATCTGTTTTTTCAAACTGTTAAATGTAAAAGGTTACTTGTGGTTATTATGAACGATGGATTCAACAGAATGGGATCCTAGAATAGAAGTTCTATAAAAGATTAAAGATTTAAAGATGATGTTCCATTTGAACACATCTGACACAATATAGGAAAAGAAAAGGAGCCAATATTAAAATGTACAATTTGTAGCGAGCTTAAACAAAGGAAGGCATGAGATGTTCAATAATAAAAAACATTTGAACAAATACTTTTGTTCAAATTCTCCATTTTCAACAAACTACTAAATCAATTCAAGTGACCACTGACTTCATTTTTCTCATTCAGACTGAATCTGATCGCTGTGTCACAGTTGCAGTAATCACCTACTGGAAATGTGGCTCTGTGACGGATTCAGGCTACAGCTGGCAGATGATCTGCCGCTGCCCTCGGCCTCCTGTGGAGTGACAAGCTGCTATGGTGACATTTCGGTGGAGGTGGGAAGCCCTATCACTGTCAGATCCCCCCCACTGCCCCCACCCCACAGGAGCTCTGAGACCGCATCCCACCCAAGACAGCTGACAGAAAAGCAAACTGGAAGCTTGGACAAGCGAACACAAGCCAGTGAAGAAATCTGGGAGCAAGATTCCATTTCATTGGACTATTTTATGCCTGACAGGGGGGGGGGGGGGGATGGCAGACTTCATGCTTAAACTGTAATTATGAAGATGTAGAAAAAATGTAGCAAATAGGTTCTCGGATTTACTTATTAGCTTTTCTTCTGCTTTTGTAGTAAATCATATTGTAAAGCACAGAATGCAGAGGCAAAGTATAAGCCAAAGAAATCTAATCTCAGGGATGTAAAGAGGATTTATACCAGAGCGTCGGTGCAACCAATCAATGCGTGTAATTAAAACAAAACAGACTAACAGATCTTTTCACAAAGAGGTGGGGAAAAAATCCACACAAAAGAGCTATTTTTTCTCTCTTTTGGGAGCTCTGGAAAGACTGAAAACCTCACACTTGCCTCAATTCCCTGTGAAATACTGCAAATATGTGTGTGTGCATGTGTGAGAGCGAGTGTGTGAGTGTGTGTGTGTGTGCTAGGTTGATTTAATATCGGAAATATATCCAGTGCAGCTCAATTCCATTATTTTTGGATTGGCAACTTAAAGAGATCAGGACAGCTACATGAAACAGGTTTCGTGAAAGCGTCTGTTAAAAGCAACAGGGAAAACCCACGTCTATTTAAAGTTTAGATGGTTGTGAAGAAATGCATTGGGGTTTGAAAATATACATTTAAACCAAATGCACATTCACCACAGACTGATTTCCTTTTCATATGCAGTAATCCACCTCGGTGAATTACATCTACTACAAGCAAGCAAGAGTCTAAAGATAGGAAATGATGCTGATGGTAGATACTTGGCTCTTTCGTGGTGCCTCTTATAACTACATTGAAATCGGCTTAAATTAAAATAACAGAAAAAGGAGGGAGGTTTTAGCGAGTATAAGGAAAATGCACTGGTAATAGTTGGCTTTTTTGAGGTGCATTCTGTAAATTAAAACAAATTAAATTAGCTTTACTGAAATAAATTTGGAAGCCGTCTTGGGGAAATTAAATTAACTTTTGCTGCAAGTTTGAAGATAGATGGCAAAGTGCAGATAAACTGTTTCCCCTTCGGTGGTGCATAAAGTAAAATACAATAAAAAGGTTATAAATGGCGACCTTTCAGAGGACTAAGCAGATGAGCAGCAAGACATTTCCTTAGTGGCGATATCCTGTTTATACCCTAATAAATAATTCAAAACGAGCATTTAAAAAGTAGCTCGGTTGGAGAATTTTTTTAGGGCGATTCCTCATAAAACCATACATGTCTTAAAGGCTAATTCGGTGGTGAAAAATCATCATTAAGGTTCTTATATCGTTAGCACGCCAATTGTTTTCCGCATGCTAGACGACCGAGTTGGACAGGCGTTATGTTCTTAACCCGCTCACCTTTCTTACGTAACAGTGGCGTGAACGGGCCGTTTTAACTCGGTAAGAGCCATTCATAAAGACAGTGAGTCAGGCGGACCGTACGGTGAGGAAACGACGCCTCGACAGACAAGAGGACAGAGGCTGAACACGTTTCGATAAGGACCCGAACACGCACGAGGCTCAACTCGAACCCGTCTGTGTTTCCAGCACCGTGACGTGTGTTTGTGCTTTACTTACGTCCTGGAATAAAGCGAAGCCTTGGTTCTGATTGTAGTCGAGCTCCTGCTGCTTTCTTAAGTGCTCGTGCTTGGCGGACTGGAGACACATGGTGATCAGCTCCGTGCAGGCCAGCATCCTGACGCTTTGATATTATGCTTCTGGTTATGGAAAAGAAAGAAAGATTGTCCTGATTTTTTTTGTGCGCGTCTAGATGAAGAGCTCGTCGTTGTGGGTGATGCTGATGAGGATGATGCTGCTGCTGCTGCTTGTCCTGTGTGATCCAGTCAGAGAGATGGACCCTTTTGCTGCCCCCTGTCTGCCAGTCGGTAGCAGCGGAATTGAGAAAAAAAAATAAAATAAAATAAAACTCCGCCTCCCGAGGCACCATCTGCCTGCGTTCTAACTATCTGTGCTGCCCATTCATCCGTCCTACCTTGTGGCAATGCGCATGCGCACATTGATGCTACGTCACAGACTGCTTATTCAGCCGATTTATTATCAATACATCCTACCTGCGCACAAGCACCGACAGATAGACATTGCTTCTGATATGGGTGTTCGCCCAGGGCGTCATCTTGTTGTCTGGAGAATGTACTTTGTGTGGATATTTATCAGAGATTGCTAAAAACTCAAACTTGGGGACAAAAATAAAATAAAAAGAATTAAATGAAGACAGTCTCTGATGTGTAAAGAATACGCGAGTCATTGCCTTTTTAGTCTTTCTAACAAACAGAAAAGATTTGCTCACTATGTACCGGTATTGATCAGTAGCTTTTTGTACATGGCCAGAACTTGTTAAAGCATCTTTATTTTAAAATCCTAAAAACAATAAAATTACTAAACTCTCAATTGTAGACCATATTTAAAGTGTTTAAAAAAACAAACACATAGGCCTACACCTTTATCTGTTTTAAATTAGGCTGTTGTGATTAAATGAAGATTACATTAAACGTGGTCTGAGATTGAGCTTTTCTTTTCAGTGGCATATAATCTTTCATTATGACATTATCACTTATTGTCAGACCCAACTGAAGCTGGGTAGATGAACGGCGCATATCTGCATCTTTGCAC
The DNA here is from genome assembly GCA_903067075.1 of Micropoecilia bifurca. NCBI lineage: Eukaryota > Metazoa > Chordata > Actinopteri > Cyprinodontiformes > Poeciliidae > Micropoecilia > Micropoecilia bifurca. The sequence continues at coordinate 24,223 of CAEGAF010126662.1, forward strand.
CTCCCACACATATGCTAACAGCTCCTGCCCCCTTCCAGGCTGAGCCCTTCATAGGAACACAAGATCGCAAAATACTCTTTTTAACATTTGACGTATAAGAGTCAACCCTCTCTTACTTTCTGCCTGTTTGCTGTTCTGAAGTTCGTCCTCAGTGCAGGTCAACAGGTGAGTTCAGGTTTTCTATTTATTTATTTATTTATTTATTTATTTATTTATTTAGTTAGTTAGTTAGTTAGTTAGTTAGTTAGTTAGTTAGTTAGTTAGTTGGTGTTTATGTTTTGATTGATAATTTCAGGAATCAGAAATGTATCTAATAAATGTATTGATATGTTATATTTAATTTATTTAGTAATTTGTAAATATATTTACTTATTTAATGTTTGTTTCTTATTTGATAGTAATACGAGTGCATTTAATAAAGTCATTTATTTATGGTTGTTTTCTTAGATCATTGGAAATTTTTTATTTAAGCATTTGTGGCTTTTATTTTACCCAATAATATCCAAGCATATTTTATTTATTAATATTCTTTTCATGGTACAAGTGTCATTTGCAGAAGAATTATTTTTTTTTTTTGTTATTTGCATTTTATCTTTTTAGGATCTATGTGTACATAGCTGTAAATAAATGACACCAATAAAATGTCAGGCATTAAGAAAACAAAACGATCAGTTATTAGTTACGATATTGTTGCAGTGCTTAGTAATTAGTAACTAAACCCAAGGAAAGAAAACATTCGACCACAAGAAAAGGCCACAAATCCCTAGAACTGCTTTATCAGTTGACCACAGCAGATAGGGAGAACCAGCCTTTACAAAACGAAACAACACACGGACATAATATTTAGAAAATTAAAACATTGATCAGTCTTATGAATATAGTGATGAAGATTGGTCAATAAACTGTTGAGTCAGATACTCATTCGTTCCTGTCTTTTATAAAATGTTTTGACCATAGATGGACAAAGGGGTTCATAATTTGAAAAACTTTGAGTTTTGCCGTAATCATCTGGTGATGTCAGTCAGAACGGCTCTTGAGCGTCTGCAGCGGGCAGATAAGCAGCAGCTGAATGACACACCCTTGATTAGAACCTCCATGGTGAACTATTACACCACCATCACCCCTCTAGGAATAGAGTTTGCCTTTACAAATTCACTAAGTCAATATATCGCCATAACAGATGCAATAATTTCCTACTTCCTGCCTTTCGCCAGGATAAGAACAGCTCCGGTACGATGGCAGCCTTTCTTCATCACTGCCCCTTCCTGAAGTCTGTCCCACATCCAGCTTTAAGAAGAACAGGAGCTGCTTTGCTGTCTCTGGCCGACCAATGTCCCATCATTGCTCGGCAGATCACCGTGAGCGGCACGTCCTCTCTGGAGGCCAAGCTGGGCTCCTCGCCCATCAAACCCAACGGCCAGTTTCCGACAGTGGAGCAAAAGAGAAAGTTTGCTCAAACCGCAACTCAGGTGGCGGTGTCTGCATCAAAGGGCTGCCCCTTCGTCAGTTCACAGATTGGGATGGTTAAAGCCAGCCCTGAAGTTCAGGAGGATGTCGAAGGTGGTAGGGATTACGGGAGTGTCACAAGTTTAACTCTTAACAGAGGCCAAGTTCACAAAAATGCACAAATTTATCTTGCAGGTTTGATGACCTCTCTGTTGAAAGGTGTAAAAGAGTCCGTGTTTTCAACTTCTCATCAAACCAGCATGGCCATCCAACTCAATGACAACATGGGTAAGATTGACCATTTTCAATGTGCTCTTTATTTAACATGATAAATTCCCGTCATGTCTTAAAAATACCTTGTTTCTGATGGCTAATTTCATGTCAATGTTACCAGTTGGACCCAGTTACGATTATGATAGCTTCTTCAAGGAAATGATTGAAGAGAAAAAGAAGGACCACACTTACAGAGTGTTTAAGACCGTAAACAGGAGCGCCAAGCAATTCCCCCATGCCGAGGATTACTCCCTTTCTGGAAGAAAGGCCTCTCAGGTGTCAGTGTGGTGCAGCAATGACTATCTGGGAATGAGCCGACACCCAAAGGTCCTTGGTGCCATCAGGTAAGCAGACGAAGTGACAGGTAAAAACTGTCTGTATTATAGGTCTGTTTCTCTTATTGTTCTTTTAATGTGTACTATTAAAATTCAGAGGAAAACTCAGGTATTTTAGTATTTTAGGTGGGTCCAGAAACTGCACTTTGAGTTTGGAATACCTTCAGGAATCCATCAGGAACAATCGCTTCATTATAAATTTAAGTCTAAACTTCAATTTATCTTTAAATTTTTGACCAACATGTTTTTTCTGACTCAAAGATCTATTGACAACTTGTAGCATCCCAGACCAAGTTCGATAGAGGATTTCTGGATGCCAAATTGGTCTTTCTTAAATGTAAATAAGAAAAAAGTGTTCTTAAGTGATACCTTTTTTTATTGTCTGTTAAAACAAGGTGATCAGTTAACACCCTCTGTTCCTCTAATGATACTGAAAGGTTAATATCCATAAATGGAAACAAAATATTATAACAGTTACAGATCATTATAGATCTACTTAAAATAAAATAAAAAAATCACTTTTTCTTTAAATCAAAACTGCTTTTTTTCCAAATCCATTGAGCGATTGATATTACCCTTACCACATGTTAGCATGAGCTTATCCCTGCTAAAAACTAGCATGTGAATTATAACAAGGATCCTTAAGGCTTAGATTTTGCATATGCTTACAACTACAAGTCTTGTTGTATTTTAAGTCAGAAAGCTTAAAATGCAACAAAAAAAATTGCAAGAACCAATACTGTGGGAGAAAAAAATTAATTGGTGTGATTCATAGAACCGGTCATTTAAATGAGATAATCTTGGTTTTGGCCGTCCTCAGAGATGCCCTGGAGAATCACGGTGCAGGAGCAGGAGGGACCCGGAACATCTCCGGCACCAGCAACTTCCACGTTTCTATGGAAAAGGAGCTCGCCCAGCTGCATAAGAAAGATGCTGCTTTGGTGTTTTCCTCCTGCTTTGTTGCAAATGACTCCACCCTCTTCACTCTGGCAAAAAATCTCCCAGGTAAGTGGGAACCCATGATCTGGATGAATAAGTTCGGTCAATGACAGGAGGACTGAGTTTGAGTCAGAGTTGCTTCAGAACTGTTTTTGAAAAGCCATGTTCAGGACATAAAATAAATTTGTGATTTTACTACTGAAGAACAGTTTTATGCACATTATACCCATCTGAACCATAACCCCTAACTGTCCTATCTAGAGTAGCCTCTCATTTCATGGGGTGTTCCCTATACAGGTTGCGAGATCTACTCTGATGCAGGGAACCATGCGTCAATGATCCAAGGCATCAGGAACAGCAGGGCCAAGCGCTTCATCTTCCGCCACAACGACAGCCGACACCTGGAGGAACTGCTGCAGCGCTCCGACCCGAAGACTCCAAAAATTGTGGCGTTTGAGACGGTGCACTCCATGGATGGTGAGTCCACTGCAATGGTAACAAACTTTATTCTAGTTTGTGCTCTACAGTTGTTGTTGAGTGTGTGTGTGTGTGTGTGTGTGTGTGTGTGTGTCTGTGTGTTTTATGATTGCTGTTTGTGTTTTGATCTGTGTCAGATGTACACTTAGCCATTTATCTAACTTGGTGATTTTAAGAACAATTTTGATTCCATTAACATGTATTAGCTAGTGGTCTGATTTGAAAACACAAAACTAAAAGTTGTTTTGGTTCAGAAAGTTGTGGGATCCATGCAGGAAACCTTTAGATACTGTCTCAATTGTGAACTAATTCACCCATGTTATAAAGTCTCATGTTCTTAAAAAATATTCCACGTGTTTTAATTAGTTAGAGACCTAAGTTTATTATTACAATAATTCAGTTTTTCTTTTCTTTTTTTGCTGCAATACCGAGTGTAGATCCTCAGGGTCTGACAAACAGATTTTGCTCTATAATTTATTTATGCCTTATACTTGAATTTTAGGAACTTATGATAAACTAATTATCTGGTTCAAAGTCTACTTTTCCTCTTTCCTGGAGCTGTTCTCCTGAAAATTAGCTCAACTCACATTAGCTTAGTTTAATTTCATTTTATGAAAGAATATGGTAGAACAGGTGCAAATTAGCATGGGTGCGGGTTTTTTATTTATTTTTTGCTAAACTTATTTCCAAACTTAAATTATATAGATTACCTAGCATTTTTTTGTAAAAAAAAAAAAAGAAGAAAAAAACGCACTATTGAAGAAATAGTGGAGAGTTAGCATTCTGTTATTCACTATAATGAAAACAATATTGCCAAATATTCCATAATCAGTCATCACATGCAGATATGCATAATTATGGCAGGTTTATTTTTAGAATCGAGTTGTTTTTTTCTTCAACGCCATCTCCAATGTGGGAAGAATTTTTCTCCAGCTTCATTCTCTTTTATTAATATCACACATTACTGAAAACTATGAAACACAGGCAAAGTCATTTTCAAACAAAATCCCTAAAGTCATTTTCACAAAGACAGAAATACTTCACTGTATTTGCTATACATCTTAATTTATGCACAGTGATGATGTGTGGCTGTAGGGATCCGCTGTTCACCTACACACAGCTAATTTTATCACACTTTTCTCAGGGGCCATATGTCCTTTGGAAGAGCTGTGTGACGTCGCTCATCGCTATGGGGCCCTGACGTTTGTGGACGAGGTCCACGCTGTGGGTCTGTACGGAGCCCACGGGGCCGGAGTCGGAGAGAGGGACAACATTATGCACAAGATTGACGTTGTTTCTGGGACCCTAGGTGAGTTCAGTTTGAATGTAGCGTTGACTGAAAAGCAGAAGTTATTAAGCTGCTTCGCTTTTTATTTTATTTTTTGCATGAAAAGGCTTCAAAAGGGCACATTTTTGATTTAAAGAAAAGAATAAAATTGTTTCCACACTTAGATCAGCCATCTACTGGCTGTCATTGGTAAATTATTTGTCTGCTGGGCTTATCTCCTATGTGTAGACACTTGTATACAAACCGACACTGTCCTAGAGCCAAAATAACTGCAACAACTTTCTTCAAATGGCTCCTTTTGACGCTGGTCAAATGAGAGCAGGCCAGGCGTGAGCATCCATCGGAGGAGCAGAAGTTTTATCAGCTGGGTGTCGGTCCTCCTCCCTCTCTGGCTACGATGATAAACCACGCAGTTCATGCTGAGTGTAACCTAAGAACAACTGCAAGTTTTCAGATAGATATTAATCCTGAATATATGAACTTTTCATTTCCTTCCTATAAGTGTGACCCTTTAAGTCGTTTACCTTCATGCAATCACCTAAATTTTTTTTAAATACAATTGAAACCAAGATTTATTTATTTTTTTGCAAACTGAAGACACTGAGTGCATGTATGCAATCGTGAAAATAAGTTTACAAATCATTTGGTAATTAAAATATCAGTCCTGGTAGTTGAAAGTGCTGTATCTCGTCCTCAAAATGCAAATGTGTTGGTTATTTCACTAATTTATGGTCTTCTCTCTCCGTTTAAGGAAAAGCCTTTGGTTGCGTGGGAGGCTACATTGCCAGCAGCGCCACCCTGGTGGACACGGTGCGCTCCTACGCGGCCGGCTTCATCTTCACCACCGCTCTACCCCCAATGGTCCTGGCAGGGGCTCTGGAGTCGGTGCGGGTCCTGAAGAGTCCCGAGGGCCAGGTGCTGCGCAGGGCCCACCAGAGGAACGTGAAACTCATGAGGCAGCTGCTCATGGACAAAGGCCTGCCTGTCGTCAACTGCCCCAGCCACATCATCCCCATTCGGGTAGGAAGCTTTAACTAACATTTGAGAGTTGCAGCGTACAGCGTTTTACGCTTCAGTAACAATTACTTTCCTCATAGATTTCACGCTTTGCCAGGTCTGTCCCTCTTTTTACAACACTTTTCCTGTGATTCACGATTTTTACACTCTGTCACTTTACAACAATAAACTGAAATACATTGGATTTTGTGCGAAAGACCAATAAAAACAGTCATAATTGAGAAATGGAAGAAAAAGAATACACACAAATGTAACAATTACGGATATACAGAGTTTTACATTATTTATTAGGATTAATGAGCTACATTACGCCATTGCCCCTCAGACCCATACAGGCTAAAGCTGAATCTGCCGGACCAGCCGTTTAATTAAAGTCTTCCTGTTCTGTTTTCCAGGTTGGTAATGCCGAGCTGAACACCAAGGTGAGCGACATTTTGCTGGAGAGACACAACATCTACATCCAGGCCATTAACTTCCCCACGGTGCCTCGTGGGGAGGAGCTGCTGCGCCTGGCTCCGTCTCCCCACCACAACCCCAGCATGATGGAGGACTTTGTGGGTGAGTGAGTGAGTGAGTGAGTGAGTGAGTGAGTGAGTGTGGATCTCTGCCGCAGTCAGAGACATACGAGTTCAGTAAGCTTAACACAGGACACAACTATTGACGATATAAATTGGGAGTATTTTTTACAGGCTTGTTAGTTACTATGCAAACTAACACAAAAAACAACACTATTGTTGCCACACTTGCTTTAGATTAATCGTAGAAGTAAAATAGGTAAAAAAAAAAAAATAAATTCTGTCTCTGTTTTGTGTTCACAGGGAAACTCATGGAGGTTTGGCAGGAAGTGGGTCTGCCACTCAACAGCCTAGGCACGGCTTCCTGCAACTTCTGCGACCGTCCGCTGCACTTTGACCTCATGAGCGAGTGGGAGAAATCTTACTTCGGCAACATGGAGCCCCAGTACATCACTGTGTCTGCTTAGAAACAAAGTCTGTGCTCCGTCTCGTCACAGGCTGCGCAGTCAGAGCATAACATTTAATGAGTCCTACCTTTTCTTCACAGACGAGCATATTAACGCACAGGCAAAATTAAACTAAAACTAAAACCCAGTATTTATTTTTTGGCTTTTCTGTATTTTATTTTTATATATATATATACATCGTTTTTTGGCTTATTAATGAGTGTTTGCTGCCGTGAATATGATTAAAGAAATGCCTCCAGCATTTTAAAAACATGAAACCTGCACATTTGGCACTTTCTTAAATCTCCTGTGTTAAGAGTTAAGATAGTTTGAAATAAATATTCAGGGCTGCAGTCTTGCTTTCAGTAAAATAAGCATCTATTGTTTGTTACAACGATGACTTTGCTCTCTACATGTATACACAACATTATCTGACTGTGCTGTTTGGTATCTAAAACATAATATATTTGGATCATATTAAACATTATTCCATCATGAAGATGTTGATTCTAAAATTAGGCTGAACTTGGAAGACACGGTGCTTTGAATTGCCATGATTTGTCCTATAAGGTCCTAGATGCTGATTTATCAGTTTTATCCTTCCTCCTGCTGATAAATACCATAAAATCTTCTGTGTCCACCTGAATCTTTTCTAGTTGACGTTTTGCTAGTTGACGTTGCACGGGCCGGCCACCTCTCGTTTGACCCTGGCTCTCAGCCGGCGTAGCTCTGCGTTTTCACCGTCCACAACCAGGCCGCATTCGATCAGAGTCCAGGCCTTATCGAGCTGCTGCTCCCCGTAGTGCTGCAGAGCCGCTCGCATGAAGCGCTCAGCCAGACGCTGCCTTCCCAGACCCGCCTCTACACACTGAAGGGCCTGCTCCGTGTGGAGGCCCAAAGCTCGGGTGAAGTCTTCCAGAGCTGCTCCCTCTCTGGAGCAAAGCGCCAAACTGTGGCCTCGCCGACACAGATCCTCCACGCAGATTCTGGGGTCGTCTGAGCAGCTGGCGTGTTTCTGGATGACGCCGTCCAGGTCAGCTACCGCCCGCTCATGGAAGGCGAGCTGCGCGAAGCAGGCGGCCCGCTGGCGAAGATACTGCGACCTGCGCTGTCCCGTCGCTTGTACTGCTACTGTCAGGAGAGCGAGAGCCTGATTCCACTGGCCAGCCGATGACAAAACGCCGGCTTCCAGAGCTGCTGCCTGTTATAAAAACAGGGAAATGAAGATTTCTCCCTAACTTATCCTGCAAACCTTGTAAAGTTTATCAAATTATTGCAGTTAATTACAGTGCAAAGCAAAGCTATTCACACCTTTAGAGCTTTTCCGCAATTTCTCATAAATGATACTTGACTATAGAGGTTAACTCTGTTTTCTGAAGAGGCTTCTCCAGCCAATCATTTATTATTAGGTGTCAGATTAGAAGAGGCTGATTATAAACACATTACACTTCCATTTGGCTGTCATGTTACATTCATGCAAAGTTATGGTGGAAAAAAAATGCTAAGAAAAAGTTCAACGATATAAATTATTTTCCAAGTCAGCGTATATGAATAAAAGCTTTGCTGCAGTTTCCCCTTAGGTTTCTTGCACAAAGGCTTACCTGCGCCATGCATTTTCGCTGATTAAACGGGATCAGAGCCAGCAAGAAGTCCAGAGTACATGAATCTTTCCCAGTGACTTTGCTGAGTCTGTAGGCTGCGCTACTCCTGTCCCTCTGCTGCCAGGTCTCCACCACTCCCAGCCTGGCCTGGGCCACCGCGTCCCTCGGCTCCTGGCCAAAAACCTGGCAGAGGTGACTGGAAGCTGCCCTAACATCACCTGAAGGAACCGGAAAAAAAGCAGAGTTACAACGTGCCAGGAAATTCTGACTGATATCACCAAGCTCCACCACTCTCTGCGCAGTTTGTCAAAGACGCCGTCCCACCTTTGGCCAAAAGTGTGTCCACATAGAGAAGATGCCATCTGGGGTCTCTGCTGTCTGTCCTCATCAAAGCGCCACCAATTACAAAAGCCTCCCTCAGCTGCTCGTCGTGGCAGGGGACTGACTGAGCGATCACGGTGTTTGACAAACTGGTGCGACAGAACTGATGCAGCCAGTCGCAGATCAGCTTCCGGGCTTTGTCTTTGAGTGACAGGATCTCTTTGACGACCGTGTCGGCTTTTATCTGAAGAGCAGCGAGGATGTCGTGAACACATTCCTGGGTGAGAGGAGGAGACAGTTGTGACGCTATCAATTGATTGTGTTAAGGCAAAAATATTTTATTATTTCCCGTAAATGTTGCATGGTGGAGTGGCTGATAACTTCTGACATCGAGCTCTGAAAATTAGAATTTTACCTCTATTTCAGTGGCTGGGGGAGGAAAACTGAAGAAATCAAGGAAATCAGTATGTAATAAAAATCTGTTTCAGGACATCTGACAGCAGGTACATTTTTGTACTATAGGATTAAGATAGTTGCATCCGGTCCACCCAAAAATTGCTCAACTGATTAATGAGTTAGAACGTCCTTGTTTTTCAGCATTTTGTCATTTCTGATTTAACTTGTTCCACAAATAACTTTTTGACCATGGAGAGTCCCACAGGTCAAAATGTTCTAAAAACATTCAGACGTTTTCATGTTTTAGTGCCATCATGTCAGTCAGTCTTAAAGTTCCCTGCATAAAAGGTTTAGCACAAATTTAGAATTAATAATAACTAAATTTAGACCTAACAAAAGAGTAGCTTTGCCATTATTGCAGCTGAAAAATACCTTTTGCTGATTGAGCATGAGGTACGTGAAGCCCCTTCCACAGAGAGCCTGAACGTGTTTCTGATGCTCCTTCAAAATGGCACTGAAGTCAAATATGGCCGTCTTTCTCTGGCCCAGCAACACGTAACACCTCGCTCTTTCCAACAGGGAATCTTCTGCCTCCCCACCTTAAAAAAATAAATAAATAAAAAAGGGAGTGCATAATTTTCAAACTGTATTACTTTATGCTACTAATTTAAAACAAATCATGATTTTTAATTCACGTGTCGCCGAAAATGTATTTGGTCGACAATAACAAACGGACTGCTGCAAAATATCGAGAACTCTTTAGCAAAGCTAATCACCAGAGGCCATGATAGCAATAGAGAGGTAAGCCACAGCTTCCCTGACAGAGCTCTCCTCCGTCGAGGCGTCCAGGATGCGTTTAGCCGCTGTGTGGCAGTGTCCCTGCAGCAGCGCTCGGTCCTTCTGTTGTGCCACAGCCAGCAGGCTGCGCAGGCAGCTGGTCTCGCCACATGCAAGGAGCTTTTTGAGCAGCTGAAGAAGAAAAGAATAAACATAATAGTAATAGTAATAAACGTTGTAGTAATTTGATGAAGCTAGATCCTGGGATAGAATCTAGAGGTGGTTTTCAGTTGGATGGCCCACTCAGCAATCTCTCCCTTCCCTCAAAATTTAGAATAGCTGGGAGTTAAAGTCAGTAGGCTATATAAAAATTAACAAACAAGCTGCAAATATTTAGCCAGTACAGCTTCCCAGAAACAGAATTACAGATGACTGAGCCTACTAAGAGCCTCTGGAGAGACTGCACACTCCTGCTGCTAATTTGCAGACGTGTGGAGGTGTAGGAAGGTGAAATGAAACAGGAAGAGATTTAGTTTATTTTTCTGCCGAGTGCCCAGATTTGATCAATTTGTTATAAATTGGGAAATCTAATTAGAGGAGTGTAAATGACTTCATTTTATGAATCATTTGTCTAGAAAGCTATTTGGGCAAAATTAAAGGCTAATCAAGTTTGGTTGATAAAAGTTGTTTTTTTTGTTTGGTCCAACAAAAAAAAAATATGTTGCTATCTCCAACCTTTGTACCTGATTGGTGTCGTAGTGAAAGCCCCTGTGGAGCTGCAGCAGTGCGAGGCGAGCCAGGACAGGAGCCCGAGGATTGGGGGAACCCACAGTCAGCAGTAACCTGTAGGCCTCCTCCACTCGCCCCAGCTGGTACAACGCATCTGCTGTGAGGATGTGAGGCCCGTCAGCATGGGGCTGAAGGTCCATGAGCAACCCGGCCAGAGAATGGACACCAGTAGGAGTTCTAGTGTGCAAAGCAACCAAAGATGCAGCATAACTATGAAGATATGACACTAAAAACACAATTGTAAAACAATGTAAGAAGTTTTGAGCTGCTAAATTTACATTCACCATCTTATCTAGGGCTGAAACGGTTAATCACATTTATTGAAATTATTATTGAAATAGTAATTAATTAATTGTTAACTGGAGTATACAGACTCCAAAAAAGGCAATTTGCTGAAAGAACAACACACTCAGAGCTGTGATTAAGTCAAAACCGTTGTTACATTTTACATTTAAGATTTTTAAAGAAAACTTTGTCTGCAGACACGTTCTACCCTTAACTCTTCATGTGGCAGTTTTAACTTCACCTGGTTCACATTCTGTTTAAAAACAACTTTTGATATCAATTAATGAAACAAAAAATATCCCTAGATCAGCCCCACGGATTGACATCAATTCAAGCACAAGGAGTAAAAGTTTTACATGTTGATGTTAGAAGTATTTTGCAGCTGCAGATGCATCCATTGCATCTGCAGCATAAAGGAATGTAATGTTATCGCATTTTAGGCAATAACGAGTATTTTCTTATTTAAAAAGGTACTAAATTATTTGTTTATTTGCATTTTTAAAATGTATTTCTAATACTGCACAAAATAAAATACTGTTGGTAAATAAATCTGCAGAAAGTGGCAATTTTTGTTATCCGATTAATCGTCTGAATTATAGATAGAACAATGTATTACAAAAATAATTGTTAGTTGCAGCCCTAATATCATCGTAAGAATTTGTGCCTAGATATTTACGAATATCTACGTGTGAACCAAACACCCTGTCAGTGACAAAGCTGAAGTTGGTTTCTATTTCTAGTTTCCAATAGCTAAAGGGCGATTCCACTTAATTTTTCACTACCTCCCGCATCATTAATCGACTGTAGTTCAAAATCTACTATACCTAGACGCTTCAAACCTGGACTAGATTATTCTGCTAGCATAGCAGAATATTTAAAACCATGTTTGGGATTTGTGAAAACCTTTTCTGATTTGTGAAACTTCAATAAAGGTCAAAAATCACCCATTTTTGGCATCTCTTTCATACTTAAACTGCTCTAATTAAAAAACTACAACATCTAGACACTTCAAACATGGACTAGATTATTC
>CAEGAF010126664.1:0-10264 GCA_903067075.1 Micropoecilia bifurca
ATATTTTAACACCAACACCGTTTTAATGTTAATGTGACTCTGTAGTGTTGAATTTAACACCAGCTGACTTGGACACATATAGACACTTTTGGGTGTTAATTCAACACCAGCATTTTCACTGTGTAGACGGTGAGAGGAGGAAGCCGAGGATTCAGGGCAGAGGAACGAGAAACGAGGAACCCTGGGAATCTAAAGCTGCTGCAGGGAGATGGAGAAGGAAAATGACGACAGCTGAGACTCCAGCAGCTCCTTCCTGAACAGTGACGGTTCCTGGACGTCCTGTTCATGGTCGACCCGCTGCAGACGTCCTTCTTCTGGCCTCACAGCCCAACATCTGGTCCTCCTCACAGACACACATCCAGACAAATAAGTTGCTGTTACAACTGGCAGAGAATCACAAGGCAAATTAAAAGCAGGCCTGGGAGGCGAAACTGGATTTCAGAGCAGATAGAAAGATAAAATATTTTTACTCAGGAGGTTTGAGGAAGAGATTTTATTGCTCCAGATTCTTCTGGGTTTTCTGCAGAGGCAGAACTTTGTCTCTGTTCTTCAAGGCATTTTCCATATTTATCTACTTTGATGCAGCAGATTTAATCATTTGTTTCAACTTTTACTCCACTGCATGTTGAATGGAGAATCTATACTTTCTACTTCACTTCATTTCTGTAACGGACAATAAATTGTTCCAGAAGTTATTGCAATAAATTAAAATATTGTTGTTTTGAGACCTTTTACAAGTAACAGTATGATAATGCAGGAACACTTTCTCAAAGATCAATAAACTTTAAATTCCAACATTAAAAACTAGAAGACATTTTAAATATACTAAATAAATGACAAAACAAAAGAAACAACAGATAGAATAAAATCTCTGTAAACAAAACTGACAGTTGAGACCAAAATACCAAACTTTTATCTTTTATCATCTAGTTTTTGGTAGAAAGAAAAAAATAAATAATGCAAATGGAAATTATTGAGCTTGTTATAATTGATTTTTTGCTTGTTGCAACAGACTGATTAGCATCACCGTTAGCAGGAATTGCAAAGCAGCATTTCCTGTATCAGACCCAAACTGATGAGGTCTTTCTGTTCTCTTATGGCAACCAAGTTTCTTCAGCTCCTTGTGTTTTGCAGACTTTTGTTTCCTCATGGCTCTTATGATCTCTGACTAATGAAACATCTCCAGTTTTCCTCCTTTTTCAGCCATTCTGCTGCAGATCTGCTGCTGTGTTTGGATGGTTGTCGCGTTGATGACCCAGTTTGAACCAGGCGTCAGAAGTTTGTCCTCACAAAGACTCTGTGGTTCCCTGGATCAAACCCAGGTTACCTTCACAGCTGGTTGTCTGGTTTCTGGTGCTGCAGATCCGTTTTGGTCTCATCTGTTCAGGACGTCTTGATGTTCATTCAGATTAAACTTTGTAAACGTGTAACATCCGTCCATAAACCTCCAACCCGCGGCACCAATCCAATGAGTCGTGTTAAATCTGCCTCAGCTGTGGACGGCTTAATAAAAGGTTCTGGCATTTCTGAAAAGGACAAGTTTGAAAATGATTAATGGAAGAAGGAGACGCTGCTGGTGTTTGATAGAAAATAATTGGAGTTGATTTTTTAATGCGGGTTAAAGATCACAGATGAGTGTTGTCATGACGGCAAGAAGCTTTTTCTTGGCAGCGTTCAGAAACAAGCCTCATGTTTCTGTGTCCTGATGGTTCAGTAATGAATATTGAAATTTAACCTGCTAACTGAGGCCTGGACAGTTTGAACGTCTCTAAGAAACGTAGCGTCTGACGGTGGGAATATTTGTTAAAGTGACTTTTTCACTGATCATCTGGTGCTGAACTGTCATGACACAGTGACAGTTTCTGCATGCTGCCAATTTATATAACTTATCTGCAAAAAAAGTAGATTTGCAGATTGGTTAATTATCTTACTGTGTAATAATTAAATTGGTTCAGAAGCAACGTGTGAGTTTATCCAGTATGACTTTTTAAACAATCTGTTGGTCTGACATATAAACCTGTCATGTAACAATGGAGAGCAGGTGAAAACAAACGACTTTATTTAAACTAGAAGGTCCAGGCAGGAATCCAAAATAAGTGATGACAGCAGCAGCAGGAGGAACCAGAAACCTAAAGATCAGGACCCAATCAGAGTAAACGCTCCGGTTCTCGTAGGATATTCACTGCTTCTCCTCCTCTGGTTCGGTTCTGTTGATCCTGGACCTGCAGAATGTTTTCTGCTTTCTGCACATTTTACCTGCATGCCAGCAAATCCACCAACCAAAACTAACATGCATAAAAACGACCTAGTGAGTGTAAAATGAGTGTTTTATGAAGTTTTTATGTTTTATGTCTTTTAATTCCATATGTAAAGAGAAAAAAAATCATATTTTAATGTTGGTTTACAGAAAAAAAAGCATATTTAATGTTGGGTTTTTGTTCAAAGACAAATTCATTTGTGTGGCTCTGATGATTATAACCTTAAGCGTCCAAATATCAAAAGTAGATTTTTGATTCCGACAGAAATTCCTTGAAAGTTCCTGAAAGGTTTTCTTTTGTCTCACACGCTTTGTCCCGAGACACAAAACTCCTGGAGACAAAGACGTGTGACGTCTAAGTGATGCCAGACTGGTGACATGAACCTCGGCGCTGACCTCCGCGTTGTGACCACAACAGAGGGATGATTGGAAATCTGAAAATCCCCGAGCAAAAGCCGACATTCCAGCAGACATAATTTAAAACACGGCTGTGGTGCAGAGAGCCGGTCCACTAACTGAGCCCTCAGGACCAAACCTTTCACCCTGCGCTGCTGTTCACAGGTTCAAAAACCACCACAGCTGAATGGACCTGTTAGGGAACAAGAGGAGGACAATTAAACTGAGGTCAAAAGGTGACTGGAGTGTAAAAATCTACATATGAACTGAAGGGAAATGATTAGAGAGGAAACTGTGCAATCAAATGGGTTTTCTGTTCAAAAGAATAAACCTGTTCACATTAACAGGGAAATGTTGGAGGGACAGTAGCTGATCAGAAAGTGAAGATTGGATTGTTTAACAAAAATCCAGTTTAGCATGTTCACTGAATATATTCAGAATGAAAATTCATAAAATTATTAAAATCTGAGGAACTTCTCAAAAAAAGGTCAAAAGTTTAGATGTGTTTAATTGCAGGGTCTATAATTAATTAATCACAATTTAATCAAAAACTACATATTGACAAAATAAGCAACATTTACATTGAAAAACCATATGTTGATAAATTATGAGGTAAATAAAGATATGTATTGTTTTAATCTGTTATTTAGTTTATTCAATCATCGGATGGATACAAAGTGTCTTTCATCTTTCGCTGACGTTAGCGTTAGCATCTGTGCTGCTACATGTTTAGCATTAAGATGCTACTTTAGCCTTGAGTAGCTTCACTAAAGGCTAAATACTTTTAGCACATCTTGGACACAACAGTAGATTTTCCCACAGTCCAATCAGATCGTTCGTTAAAGCAGAAATTAACCCCGATGGGCCAGGAGAAGTTACATTGATGTTAACTGTGCATCAGATTTATGGGTGTATCAGAAACAAGCAGATACTAAGGTTCCTGCTTCCGAAACCTTTAACATATGAAAATCTCTAATAATATATATTATTATGTCTGTTTAATTCACAAACTAAAGCCACATGTCTTTAATTTATATTTAAATACAAAACCAATGTAGGTAAGTACAACCAAATCTAGTGAAAACTTTATAAAATACAAAGTAAAAAAATAAAGTCTTGCTTTTTTTAAAGGGAATTTTTTTTTTCAGGTTTGAGATCAGCCTTTTCTGTAGCCTTTATTTAAATATGAAGCAGAAAATAAAGCTATAAATCTCCGCCCTGCAGTAAACTCAGCGACACGGTGAAACCCGAGTTATCATTCACAGGTTTTCCAGATTCTTGTTTTCATCACTGAACCAAACATTTTCTAAACGTTTTCTTTGCTGTATTTATACTGCAGGTCAAAGTTTGATCCGTCCATAAAATAATCTTCTTGGTGCTTCTTTTAATGTTTTTTAAAAGGTTAATCTGACCTTTGGAATCGAGCTGCGAGTGACTGAGTGTCACCTTGTGGTGAACTCTGTGCTGCTCTGGACTCCATAACAGTCGCCTTCCTCCTGCAGAGGGAAGCTGGGAGCTTCTGCTTGGAGACGATCCTGTGTTAATCAATCCTTGTCTTCTGTTTGCATGAAAGCAGCAAAAGCTGCAGCCTCTTTTCTTTGGAAACATCTGAGCTGTGGATTTGGCTGCTGGATGTTCTCCGGGTCTCTGTGATGGATTTACTCAGATTCTGATTAATTCACTTCTTTTGTTCATGTGGCTTCAAAGCACTGAAATATTTCAGTATAAGTGGAGACCAGCGGTTCGAGGAGCCATTCTGACACCACAGGGAGAAAAGAAAGGTGTTGCCTTTTTAAACATTTCTTGTTGATGCTTATTTGTTACTCTGTGTGGAAAAATGAATTGTCCCTTAGAGTAACATTGGTGGCAACAACTTCCATCAAGTGTTGCGATAACAAGCGATGAGTGTTAATGACCCACATCCACTTATTTTTGACTCTATCCAGATTTTTCACAGCAGTCTGAACTATTCTGATATTTTCATAATCTGATTCGTTTCACTTCCATATGTGGAACTGAACTGGATACGTATCAAATTGTTTTCAGAGCACCTGAAACATGCCTGATTTACCAGCTTTTAAACACTTTGCCGGGGACATGAATCATAATTCTTCACCAGAAGGAGCCTGATGCACTAAATCAGGACGTAAACAATGGATGGAAATCATAATTATGAAATTATGAAAGCACTTTGTGTCAGTAAACGCAATTTTTTTCTCTCTTTTTATCAGCTTTCTTTGTCGTTGTCGATTCTGAATAACTTTACAATCTGTCCATAAACGGCTCCATTCATTATTTCTCTTGCAACAGATCGACGCTGTGCAACACCAATAATCAATTAGTAATATAAAGCAATACATAATTTAAAAGAAAATCACATTTCAGCAAAACCCAAGCATCCAGACCTGCAGTGTGAACTTTTACGACACTTTCTAGGAATCATTCATCCCTTTCCTTTGCAGCTTTGTCCTGCAGTATTTGAGTTTTTCAGTTATAAACATCCCGTTAGTGTCATGAGGCTGTGTGTGATTGGTGGTGGTGAGGAGAGACGCAGAGACCCAGGTTGTGTTTAAGGTGATGAAAGATTTAATGATGAAAATGCTCAAACAGTCCAAGAACAGGCAGCACAGCAGAGCAGAAACACAGAGGCTCAGGGGTTAAGCAGTAAGACAACGTTAGACAAGGACCCGACAAGAGACAAAGACAACAGGTGGACTTAAATACACAAGGGGTAATCAAGGGAATGAGACACACCTGGGAACAATCAACGGGGAAGACAGAGACAGAGACTCACAGGAAGGAACTGAACACAGAAAACCCTAAAAAAATAAATACACAGAAACACGGATATGATATGACAGTTAGAGGTCATCCTCACATTGATATGACCTCAACACAGGTGACAACAAACACAAAATCATTAACAGACATAAAAAAAAGATCCACAAATGCACAGAGAAGCAGAAAGTGATAAACTCAGCATAAAGGAAAGGTGGGAATTGATGTCCACTTAGCAGAAAGGCAGGAAACATCCAGGGACATGAACTGGGTCAAGAACTAGGAGACGAAACGAGAGCAAAGGAACCTGCTGGACCTGCAGTGACAAGAGGCGGCGGGGAGGAGCTGAAGACCTGCAGGACGCAGGTGAGACGGGCAGATAATGAGGCAGGTCAGGATGGAGAGGAAGAGACACGGAGGGGAAAACATGAATCACTGCAAGGGTTATCATAAGAACAAGTGATTCAAAAAGGAAACTAGATTTATTTACTTAGAAAAGTTATCAGATTATGTTTTATTAGCTTAAAATCACACAACATCTCCTGTGATGGCTGAATTCTGAATATATTTCTTTTTTTATTTATTGTGTGAATAAAATTCAAATTTAAATGAAATCAGTTTAAATCTTTTTTTTAATGGAAACACAACCATTATGAAACTGTTTTTTCATGGAAATGCAGCTAATGACTCGATGCAATCCGCTGGGTTTACTTAAAAAAATGTTAAACATGGTATTTTAAGCCGCACCCCCAAAGTTTTTTAAGAAAACTGGAAACATCCATATCACCTCTGGTCTCTAAATAAGCAGCTTATTTAGATTTAAAGTGACAGAGGCTCTAAAAAGAACTCCTAAAAACAAAGATCTCATCATATAACAATGATCCTGTTGAAGAAAGGATAAAAAGTCTCTAATCTACTCCAACGGCTTAGTTTGGTTCTTTTAACATGCAATTAATACATGCATGTAATTTTGGCCCCAATGAAACCAAGTCAGCAGGCGTGAAAACGCCGTCGGAGTCAAACATGAGACCATCTGTCCAGCAGACGGAGTTTGACCCCCAGCTGAGTCACCAACAGGACGACGACACCAATCACAGCAGCAGGTCTACAGAAGGACGTGTGAAAGGGATTTAATGACCCAGTCAAAGTCCAGGCTTCTTCCTGCCTGGACACTTTCTAAAGCTGTGCAGAAACAAACGTCTGCACCGTCAAACGAGTTGTTTGGGATTCATTTTTTTGTTTTCTTTAATAAATAACAGAGTTGAATCTACAAGATGGATTTCTGACTGTAAATAAGTTAGGAATCTGAGGGAACTGGCCCAACATCTGCAGTTAGTTTCTGGAGAACTCAAAAGGCTTTTCTTAAGATTTACTGAGGTTTTACTATAATTAGCCATCATCTGATGAAGCAGATGTCTCAAGGTTTTGTTTTTATAAAACACGGCATCTTATAACTTTGCTGGACCTTTAGCTGCAGGTTTAAAGTTTTTAAACCAGAAGTGAATATTTTATTTAAAACTTTTGAAACTTTTCCAGCAGAAACGCCTCAGGTGTGAAACAGAAACCAGCAGCGATACTTTGCTCTTTGTTCACTCTGTATGTCTGTTTCTTTCACGCTGAAATGGTCCAGTCAAATCATCCCACAGAGCCTCATTAATTGGTTTGCAGCTCCAGATAAAGTCAGGCTCTCTGAACGCCAAACACTGCAACTCCAAAAACGCAACTTTACTTCTTGACTTTGAGGTTTATTTGAGAAAACAGAGTAAATTTAATGGGCAAACAGCTAAAATTGGTTACCTTGATATTTTGTGTCTTTGCATTTAGTAATTTTTTAATATACATAGTTTCTTGTGTGTTTTGGTGTAAGAATAATTAAATGTACGGTTTTTCAACTTGTCCCTAATAACCCATGATTCTGACTTGATTTACTGACGACCTCAATCTGTTCTGACTGCAGTTTATGACACACAACAGAGTTTCTCTCACATGTAATGTGTCCATAATGTGTCTTCATGATCCTCAGAGGGCTGATTGGTATTAAATTGCACCAAGAAAAGCTTTGTGGCTTTGTGTAAACACCGTAATAGAAAGCAAAACCTTTCTGGTTGTTAGGACTCTGAAATTTTAATTGGCTGCAGCTGTGGAGGAGTTTCTCCAACGTTCCCTGAGCAACGATGAGATTTTCTTTTACAAAGAGAAAAAGTTTCCTGCAGCGTTAGTTTGTGAACATCCTCATTTCAGCCGCATCCATCCATTAAATATTCATAAAGCTGCTCCATGATGCTGGAGCAACAGTTTGCATGGAGGCTCACTGGGTTCAAATTTAACAACTTTTGCTTAAACACTACGACAGACATTTTAGGAGTCCTAAAGTTTCCGCTGTACGTCTCGTGTTTTATCTTTGAAGTATTTTGAAAAAATACATAAACATTCAGTTTAAGCTTTAAACATTTTACTGCATATTATCATGATGTAAGACATGTTTTGCATTCACTCGGCAAAAACTTATTTTACTCAAATAAAAGTAAAACACATTTTAACTTAGAAGATAGGAAGAATATCTTGTTCCACTGGCAGATTATTACTTATATAATTATTATCATTAATAATTAAGGAATTATTGACTTAAAACAAGGTCCCATAAAGAGCTGAAAAGTTATGTCTAAGTTAGAGTATTCTGTGTTTTTTGGGCACACGATGTCATTTTATAGCACAATCAAATAGCTGCTACATTCAGTTGTTATAAAAATGTTGTACAAACCAAATGTGACTTAAAAGTGAACTGATTTTGTGATTTAGTGCCTGGAAATTGGGCCTCTGTCTCTTTAAGAAGCTCCTGCTCTTTCTGAAGCTCCGCCTTCAGGAAGTCATTCCAACATGGCTCCTCTATTAACCTTTTAACGTTTTTACCAGCGTTGCTCTAAGAAGCAGCTTTTATAATGAGATCAGCAGGTGTTTGCTAATTGCTGCTGGCTAGTCTGAAGGAGCAGAGAGGGGGAGGAGCTGCGCCTCGAAGGCGGGGCTAAGTCCACGTAGGTGTTTTGCACAGCTAAATGGTTGCCATGGAGATTAAAGGATTTCTCAAATATGAAGGAAAGAATCAAAGTAACAATGCAGGTAAACATTATAACATGGTGTAAAGATTAAAAAGTCCCTTTAACTAAACAGCTAGCTCCGCTAATGCTAAACCACAACACCAACAGTATTTAGCTTTAGCTAATGCCTAAGCGCTAACTTCAATTTAAATTATATTTACCTTTGAAACACTCCAACCTTTAAGGCCTAATTTAAATTTGACATAATTTACATGTTTTATAACGCTGTGGATACAGTATTTATGTTAATATCCTGTTCTCTACTGTCCATGTTTATATTTTCATTGTACATTTCTTCTTTAAAACAAAGTTATTTTGGGAAAACATCATACTTTTGTAAGGGGAACGTTTTGAAAGCCCATCAGATCGTTTTAAACCAGCTGTTATTGATTAGCATAGCATAGGAAGGCTTTCTAATTACTGCTTTGCAACATGTAGCTTTGATCTGTGTGTGTGGCCCAGTTAAAGAAACATCATCATGCTCAAAAATGATTCATGCGCAAAAATTTTTCACATGTGTTTCTTTAAAAGGTAAATACGGACATTTGGTTCTGTGTTTGGATATTCTGAATAATAATTTCAAGAACATATTGTGCCTCAGCTAACTGAATTGATATTCTGTTGTTGTCTCTTGTCAGATAAAGCTGCCTGTGTTTATGACTGTTTACCTCAGAGTGGCTCCTGCTGTGGTTTCCCTCTTCGTTTCTGTGATGAGTGATGAACGTGAAGCTGCTCTGACCCCCATCATGAGACTCGCTCTGGCTGCTGGCGCCTGCTGGATGCAGCAGCAAACTGCTGCCCGACTGCAAAGCAGGTAAATTAGTTGGTCCCCCTGTGGAGGCGGAAGTAGGTCGAGCTGAGCTGTCTCCACGTTTTACGCATGATCTTGTAAACAGGAGATGAAAAAGACGACCAGCAAGTATTTGCTCATTTCCTGCAGCTGCTGGGTTTCGTTTTTCCCCCTTTACCATAAAATACGTCAACAGACATCATTGACAGGCAATAAGCCAAACGTTTTCTTTACTGTAAAAGTGACTGTGTAGCTGTTTGTTTTCTGTTATATCTATAAAATAAAACTTTAGGTAGTGTCAAGAATGACAAAAAGTTACAGTTTAGGAATTTCTAGAAACAATTAGCTGAAAACTTTCCTCTTTCTGGCAACATTTGACATCTTTTTTTGCAGTAAACGTTTTATAACAGTCAGAACAAAAAAACAAGAGAAACTCTAATAGCAGAGGAAGACAGAGTCGTTTGTACAGTGCAAAAACACAAAATCTTACCAAGTATTTTTAAAGTTTCAAGTTCAAATATGTCACTAATACAAAACTAACTTAAAAGAAACTTTCCACTAAGATATGGGAGCTTATTTTAAATCAATAATCCAGTAATGTTGATGAAAACATTCCAGTTCCACCGGCAGATAATTTCACATAACAGGAGAAAACCAAATTAGAATTTGGTTGCTAGGTAACGTCCAGGTCTTGGCTGGTGTTGCTAGGCAACGTCCAGGTCTTGGCTGGTGTTGCTAGGTAACTTACAGGTCTTGGCTGGTGTTGCTAGGTAATGGCCAGGTCTTGGCTTTGGTTGCTAGGTAACGTCCAGGTCTTGGCTCTGGTTGCTAGGTAATGTCCAGGTCTTGGCTGGGGTTGCTAAGCAACGTACAGGTCTTGGCTGGTGTTGCTAGGTAACTTACAGGTCTTGGCTGGTGTTGCTAGGTAATGGCCAGGTCTTGGCTTTG
>CAEGAF010126666.1:0-15188 GCA_903067075.1 Micropoecilia bifurca
GTGGGGTTGCTCCCAAAGTAACAAAACCTCTCTCTGTTGAGATTAAAACCAAATTACTACAGATTTATCATTGTAATTTGAAATGTTTATTAATTTAAGAGATGTAATGTAACATCATTTTATTTTATATTAAGACTTTAATTCCATACCTTTTCATCAAATTCCTGGTCAAGGAGGCCAGAGTGGGATCTACGTGCGTTTAAAAAACAACAAAACGCATAGAACAGGGCAATGAATGAAACAAAAAAGATTATTTTAATACATTCAGAGAGCCACAGAGCCCTTATCTAGCACATGGAAACCAATTCTATCTCAATATGACTGAACTTAAAAGTCCAACCCCTTAATTTTCAAATTTTATTTCACCTTTACTGTACCATGAAAATCTAATTCAGATTCTCTTACACAGTGTGTACTATGGTGGTGCAGGGGTTAAGCACAGCCCACATATGGAGGCCTTAATCTTCAAAAAAGCTGTCGCTGGTTCAATTCCCAGCCTGGCAACCCTTGCCGCATGTCTTTCCCCTCTCTCAATACCCACCTTCCTGTCAATTAACTATCAAATAAAGGCCAGTAAAACCTTTAAAAATAAATCTCTTTCACAAGAGGGTCCAACACTGGCAGCAGCAATTCATCGTTAAAGTGTAACTCATGTTTAAAATAAATCTTCCTAGATGAATCATAAGAAATTGGTTTTGCTTTATTACAAGACCCAGGACGCGTTCTACAGGGGAGACCCTGGCCCCTTTCGACCCCCATCTAGAACCGCCCATGACTGCATGTTCCTACAATAGATTACAGGAAATGATTTTAAATCATCAGCTGTTGAAATTCGTTCATTTAAATTGGCGCTTGTTTCTAAAAAATATGCTGTTGACTCAGGAAAGTTGCTAGAAACACGTCAACTAATGTAAGGTGAAGAAAATTGACTAAATCTAAGCCAAGCTGCATCCATTAACTCCAATCTGATTCACCGTAAATCCAGTTGAATGTAGAAATGTGTAATGTTTTGAGGCTTGGCTTAGATTTCCTCCCTGGCTCCAGCAGTTCTTCTGGTCGTTCCCTAACTGCTTATCTATCTGCTGCACAGCGGCGCACAAGTTCAACTCGCCAGCTCTGGGAGGTCAGACCTCAGTGGAAAAGATCGCATGACGGCCACAAGCGCTGAACTCGCAGGGAATCCATTGTCCCAGAACCGGACCGAGCCGCTTGTTTATTAATAGGTGCGTAACCAGGAGATATTGTCTAATAGTGGATCAGAAAGTGAGTGACTGCTGTGTCATTTTCAGCGCCCTTTGCTTTGTGCGTGGCTTAAATGTTCCTGAGAGTGTTGGACCTGAACCCTGACCTTTTCTGAATGTCACAGTGTAAGTTTAAAAAAAACTACACATCCCAATATCTGGCCACAGATTTGAATTATTTAAAGTGGGAATACCTCTTTGACCTTCACGTGACGTTTTGTTGCCCCAAAGCTGCTGCTTCTCCTGGTATGAAATTTTTAATCTTGATTGTTAATCTTGAAGTTAAAGCAATAGACCTCTTGTTTGAAACAGGAAGCACCAAATATATGAAATCTAGTTTTCTTTTGTGTTGCATCAGTCATATTTTTGCAACCTTACTGGACTGACTTCACCCTTTATCTAAAATAATGTGCTTTAGGGTACTTTGTGCAATTTTTATTGTTTTATCTAATCTTTCATTATCGCAGTTTGAAAAGATGCATTGTTGCCATGCATGATGCAGCCAGTGTCTTAAGTGATAAAATTCATGTTGAAATTGAAATTATCTGGAAAATCAGCTTTTTGTCTTGCATGTTTGCATCACAGGTTCTTCACATGACTTGTTAAATTGATGCATCTGACTTGGTTTCTTGATGTATTTAAATGCGTTCAGCTGCACTAATTGAGGTTTGACTGGTTTTAAAACATTAAAATCCAACAGAAGAAGCAGCAGATCAGACTTATTTTCTCGTGACATTTGAATCATGTTTAAAACTTGTGCTCAATCATTCCTGAAACAATAAAGCTAATGGTGCTAATAGCTTTCTTCCTCTTTTGGTTTGACTGAATGACTTCACTGTCCTGTGCTTGAAAAGCTGGAAATAACATGGAAAATACTTTGAGATAAATAATTTTAGCAGTATTTTTATGCACAATGGGAAAGTTTCTTCTGACGTTTGGCTGCAGTTTTTATATAAAAAAATTTGAGGTAACTTTTGCCTCCCACTCCGACCTGAATGAAGCATCTGTGACGTCTGAATGAATGCCCTCATTGAGAACTCCTCCAGGATTTGTCCCACTTTTACTGGCACCCACACGCCATCCTGATGCCTATCTGCACTTCAGCATGGAGCCGCTGGACCCCCTGGGGGAAACGGCAGCTCAGCTCCAGTCCCACTGCGCCGAGGCTTCTTCACGTTAACAGTGGACCAAAATTAATTTCACCCATTAGCGAGATTTCAGTCTGAACACAGACACTGGAAGATTTACTGTGATTATTGTTATAAAGCTGCATTGTAGCTAGTAAATGGTTAAATATTAGTGGAAATTATTTGACCTTTTCCTCTAATTCCAGATATTTTCCAAATCAGTCACTAAATATAACTCATACTTTACATTTACTGGTGCTGACGCTTTCATACACTGGGACAGATTGAACTTTGCTTTTGCATTTGTGCTTTCTGGCTGATCGCTGATTATGAATCTTTAAAAAGCCTGGCCTGCTGATTCTGATTTTGGCCGGTAACATTCTTTATCTCCTCCCCCCAGCCCCCAAAAAAATGTTGTTAAATATAGTGATAAAGTTGCTGAGTTGGCAACAGCGGGGTGACCATCGTTGACTGCAAACATGCAGACATGCCCTGGTTTGCCGATCTATCGGTCAAATCTCTCCCTGCAGAGCCGACAGTGGCTGAGGTGGCTAAAATTGGCTTCACATGCAAGTATCGGCAGATCACGTCTTCCAAAATTAAGAATATTGGCCAGCGGCTAAATTGGTGCACTCCTACTTTGGTTTGCATAAATGGACCTCTAGCAAGTTAAGCCTCAATCACATGCTTTTATTTACTATTGCAATGTTTGCCGGTTTTACACAGATTTTACACATAAAAAAATCTGGGTCCATATTCACAAAGATTCTCAGTGAGCTCCCATAAAAAATGTTGCCAAGCTTTGTATGATGATGGGCTCAGATCTCATGCCTCAGTCACGTAAAGACAGCTAAAGTCGGCCTTCTGTCACCTTAAGAACATTTCTGGGATTAAAGGACTAATGTCCCAGCAAGCTCTAGAGGCAGACCTGTGAAGACACGGTTGAAGTAATCAATGCAAGTAAAGATGGGTGAGTTTCTCTAGATCTTGCTGGGAGATTTTGCCTTTAGGTGATGGAAGGCTGGCTTTGTAACTATCTTTATGGTTCAGGTCTGAGTCAATCACTACAATCAGATTTCGAGCCTGATCGCTAGTTTGTTGCTGTAATGACTGACTCTAGATATGGGCGCATGCAAACTTCTGACCAGCATTGTAGGTATGGAAGGGAATATTCTTGGTGTATTTTGTGTCGCCACAATCCTGTCCAGTACAGGAAGCTTGAGATGGTCTTGAGGTTGAGGCCCTTTGCCTGAACACACTGCTGCTTAAGCTAACAGTGAAGTGCAGGAAACCGTTAAAGGGGGGTTGTTTTTGTCAGATGTTGATCTTGGAACAGATGCCTGATCTTCTGCAGAAACCGAACTCGTGTTTTCCCTCTTTAGTTGTAGCCGGACTCTGACCGGTCAGAGATTTACTCGGGTCAGCTGGAGCGTTTGCTTTAAGCGCCTCTCTATGACACAAGCAGACCAACAAGTGAGTTCCAGGTTTACTCGGAAGCCCCTGGATGACCTTTTCGCTGCGTTACTTGCACTTCTCAGAGGTCGCACTGGATTAGAAGCCAGCTCTGTCATTTAATTGCCCCCATCACTCAGCGTTTCATAGGGGATCAGTTGCTCTGTTGGACGGGGTCTAGCTTTTGTAGCGAGTGATTGACTTGACCTCAAGTGCTCTCAGCTGAGTAAACACACAAACTGATACTCGTAGCTGATATCTGGGGTAATTCTGCGCTTTTATCCAGCCGGTGCTGTCGTTTTATGGCTGCCAGAGTTATGCAAACATTAAATTTTTTTCTTTATATTTAACGAAGTGTAGTTTCCCTGTGTTCATATCTTGCTGTTTTTAAAGGTGAAATGTGACTATTTCAGGAGAGTTGGGTGCTCCTTTGTGTTCCTGTATATGACATGGGGTCGGCTTATTTTCATGCTTGTCAAACTGGCCAGAGGTGGTTTGAATGTGACGTTTCCATTTTGGAAGTTATGACTCGTGTGTCCCTGGCGTCCCGTTTCACTGCATGTGTGTTGTAATGCAAGCCCGCCGCAGAGCTCTTCAGGTGAAATGTAGCACATGTTTGCGTTCTACAAACTTAAGGCAGAATGAGGTCAAGTTCATGCTTCATCTGTACCCGTTTCTTCACTTGGTTACCACATTACTTGAAAGTAATGTGATGTAATGGATGAAGATGAGTTTGCACCACTTTCTGAGTGAAACCAAAAACCAGAACCGACCTGTAGTCAGGATCCCCTCCCCAAAATGTTTTCTTATTTTTCTTTTTGTATACTGCATGCTGCACACAAACTGAACAGGCTTATTACAACTGAGTTAAAGTTCAACTTTAATATGCTGTCAAAATGCATGTAGCACTCTTCTGATCATTTTCCAGGTCTAAATAAATATGGAAACATGAAATTAAACAAGGAAAAATAGATTTTGTCCTTTATTCTAAAAGTCTTGATGTGAATAATTACGTGAATTTATCTGCTTTTTGAATACCTGCACCATAGGCTTTTTATTTAGCTTTTACAGTCTTAAAACTATTAAAACTAGAAAAACTAAACCTCAAATCAACTTTTTCATGCAAATAAACTATAAATGTGGCCTTAAGAGTTCAATGTTTTGTTACTGTGCAAATTATATCACAGTCAAGTAAGTTTTGTTTAATTTTGCGATATTTTGTCTAAAACGGTCTCAGTGCTGCCCCCTGTGGGTTGAAAAGGGGCTGCTGCGTTTGAGTTTTCCTATTGGTTGGTTGATGTTCACATCACACAGCGCCTGGTATAAAACCCATCTCACTCAGACACACGCCACCTGCTGGGGAGTCAGGAGTTGGTATTTTTAAATTATTTTTATTTAGGGAAAAAAGCTAATGTCTGAAAAATTGCTAATCATAGCAATAGTTGCTAAGTTGGTGACTGTTTTTTAATTTCTAATCAACATTTAACATTGTAGACATTTAAACTTAAACATTTTAAATATCCTAAATAAATAAACAAAATAGACAACCAATAAATCATACAAATGGATTTTGTTTTTAAAATGTCAAGTGTAGTATTTCAGCTTCCTAAGCTGCATTTTGTTGGGAATATTTTCGATAACCTCCATGGGGAAAAATCTGTATCATTTCAAACGATCTGATGATGGATGCTCTTACCTGCACATCGGCATAAAGATGTGACTGGGTCCTACTGGTCACATCTGTGTGACTCGTTTCTGTCCAGACTGGGCGTAAAACTCCTCCAGGTCTGCAGCCTGATGCATCATGATGACGCCAGGCCTGTGAACGCCTCACCATCATGGCTGAAACTCTAAGGAGGAAGGAAGGGACTGAAAGCTGAGCCGTGTTATGAAACAGAACATGTCCTCTCTGAGGTTACAGCTAATGCTAACAATTTTTTTCTGTGCCTTTTAGAGTTTCAGTTCTGTAAAAATGGCTGTTTTCAAGGAGAAATTAGCACATCAGTTTTTTTTAACTAGTTTCTCTTTGTGGTGAGGATATAGGAAGTTAAATATTTGGCTGATGCAAGTGAAAGCAAAGGTGTGTCGTCACACTGAGGCGTCAGCGTGTTGCTCTGCGTAATGATTGTCAGAGCTCACTTGTTTACCGCCTGATCTGAGCTAAAAGCTTTGTAGGGTGCTTGACCCCTGGTTGTTAATTAGCTCTCCTTTCCACATACAGCAGTTTATTCTCCCCTGCTGGTTGTAATCTATCCAAGTTTAATCTAAGGAGAGGTTATTTGGAGCATAGAATGCCATGTAAGGTAAATGAGCCAAACAGAAGCAGAGCTGATGTTGCATGTGGCCTAAATAAGGGGGGGAAAAGGATATTTTGATGGAAGAGGCTTTGGCATTGTGCTTGCTTACCCACTGTAACTGTGTGATAAGTTACTAGGACAACAAAACTGGCTGTTTTTTTTGTCTTCTGCAGCAGAAATGGCTAAAATAAAGTAAACACATTCATATTGTAAGAGTATCAGGGCTAAAATTGGCCTCAGGGTAAATTTTTACTAATGAATACAGATGTTTTGAGATGGTTTTCACTTATTCACTATAGAAAAAAACATTTAAATTTAAAGGCATACATTTACAATTTGTAAACTAGGACATTCTCTGCCATGAAGTCAGAAATTTACTTCTTAAATTTATCACAAAAAAAATCTCTGTTTAATAAAGCTATGTCCAGCTGAATATTTGGAAAATAAAGACATTTTTATGCATTTTTGTGTTTCATCCACAGAAAAAAAATCAGTTCATCACTAAAAATAATTAGAACAACTCCAACCCAACTGGAGATTTTAGCAAACTATTTCATGTTAACTATTCTGAAACAAAACCCATGTTTTGTTTCAGAACCATTTTGTCCAAACTACCAGATTGCTGTTGTCCCTGGGGACCAACTCTGAACATCATTGTTTATTCACTGTAAAAATCTTATCACAGTTTATTATTCTGCTAAATATGTGTGTCCATATGCATATTTAATATATTTAAACAATGTGGCAGTCATATTAGCAGAATAAATACACAATTTCTTCAGAAGAATGAAAAAAGTTTGTTTGATTGGGGGAAACTTGTAGTGTTATCAGGATTTGATTGCAGTAATTCTACTTCATTCTTTGACACAATTGTGCAACAACAGAGTATTTCTAAATCCTCCTGCTGAAAATAGTTGTACACTGTTCAAATTTGAAGTGTAATCTTATTTGTAAAACTGAAGCAATACTACAACTTCACAAGATGCTCAACCTTTCTGTGATTTTTGTCATCCTCCTAACCTTACGGCTTTATTCTGGTAATAATCAAGCTATTAAGTGTATTTGTAGCCTTGATTTGAAGGAAGGCCCTGTTTCAGCTGTTTTGCAGTTTTCTGTAAGTTTGTTCCAGATTCTTGGTTTTATTGCATTATTTCAACTATATTTTCATGTGCCTTCATCAAATTGCGATTCTAGTCTTCTCTCATGATATCTGCAGAAAAAAAACTTTGTTTGATGGGGACAATAAAATGTAAAACTCATCTTGTTTTACAGCTGACTTGGATAAAATATTAATAAATCAGAATTTAGGAAATATATTAAACCTATGCTTGATTGTTTTTCCACACAGGTGCTGTTTTGAAGCCTGATCCGAGCTCTTCCCCCACCAAGTCGAGTCCGTCTGCTTCGTCTCTGAGCCATCATGCCTCCAGCAGTGGGTGGACCTGTGGGATACACCCCACCAGAGGGGGGCTGGGGCTGGGCCGTGGTGGCGGGCGCCTTCATCTGCATCGGCTTCTCCTACGCCTTCCCAAAGTCCATCACCGTCTTCTTCAAGGAGATCGAGGTCATCTTCAACGCCACGCCCAGCCAGGTCTCCTGGATTTCCTCCATCATGCTGGCCGTCATGTACGGCGGAGGTAAGGCGTCCAGGCGCTCCGACACCAAGAACCCACAACTTTTCAACCAATCAGGTTTATCTGTGGACCACATTTCATCTGTATGGCAGCTGAAAGTGCTTTACGTCATGAAAACAAACGTATCATTTAGTCAGCAGCTGTGGAAACCAATAAGAGACATTACATTTCGTCAAGTGCCATCATCAAAATCATCTATACTCACTAAATATGTTGGTCAACGCTTTATTGATTGTGGTTCAAAGGTAACTCCAAACAGGTGGCTTTTTAAAGGATCTAAGTGTTTCAGCAGTTTTCTGGAAGTTTGTTCCAGATTTGTGGTGCATAGAAGCTGAATGCTGCTTCTCCATGTTTGGTTCTGGGGTTGCAGATCAGAACCTGAAGACCTGAGGGGTCTGGAAGGTTCAACAACAGCAGCAGATCTTTAATGTGATGCCAAGCTGTTTAGTATCAACAGCTGAGCTACAGGGAGCCAGTGTAGGGACTTTACAACTGGGTGATGTGCTCCATCTTCCTGGTTTTAGTCAGAGCAGCAGCTGCAGGTTTTTTTTTTATTTCAAGTGGACCTGTGAAGACTCTTGTAGTAATCACTACAACTACAGATAACCCCATGGATGAGTTTCTCTAGATCTCACTGAAACATTAGTCCTCTAATCCTGGAAATGTTCTTCAGATGATAGACATTGGAACTGTCTTTATGTGACTGTGAAGACTCAGAACTCAGTCCATCACTTTGGACACCCTGCCCCATAGAAAGTGTAGTGGAGGTGGGAATATTCAAATAAATTATTACTTCTTTAATTTACAGATTTGTTAGCTACACTACCAAAAGCACAACATTTTACCAAGCAATTTTGGTCTAGTTTCTACACATTTTAAATAAGACAAAATAACTTTTTTTTAAAACATAGGAGCTTGTTTTTAAGTTGATACTTTTTATATCTATGAAAAGGTTCTAGTCCCATGGGCAGGTTATTTCACTTACAGGATATTTTCTCATGTTAAGTGAAATAAAAGGCTAGTTGAAATGGTTCTTTTTTTAAGATTAAGGATTTTTTTTATTATTCTAAAGCTCCCATTTCTTGCTGATAAGTGACTTAAGTTTTGTCTTTTTTCAAATGTACAAAGATATTTTCACTAGAAACTACATCAGAAATGCTTTAAGATTTTGTTTTTGCAGTGTTTTATCTAAAATGTGGAATTTCTAATTATTTTGACCTGCCAGTAAAACTTGTGGGATATCTCTTGCTAAAAGGTTCCCACTGTAGCTGGAATATTTTCATGAAATAACAGGAATATCTTGTCAATCATTTGTCTGGTGAGTGAGTAGATGATGAAAGCGACATTTGGGTAGGTCTGAGAAATGCCTTTCCTTAAAAAAAGAAGAAAAAAAAGACACATCTTCTGTCTCCTGAACAGTCTCTGAAGTTTCAACAGGAAATTTAATGTTGGATTCATTTCTGGAGGAGAAGTATGGGGCTTTTGGGTGAAGGAGTAGCAAATAGTTTGTGTTTTTTCTGGAGTAAGTCTCAGCAGGTGAATCTGAGCGATCCAATTTCCTGCTGTTAGAGCTCAGATGAGATTATCCTGAGGTTGACTCTGAGAAGCCTTGTCCAGCAGCAAAACAGGATAACATTGATTTCTTTTACTGATTTCATAAAACAGTAAATCTTCATGCTTGACATTTCTGCTTCTTCACCTCCTTATCTGTCCATGTCCAGTGAATCGAGACAAAACCATGCTTTATCTCTTCTTTTTTGTTTTGATTCCCTCGGTTGGGTAAGCAGAGATGTGATCAACGACGATGTAGAAATGCGCACTCAGGTCTGTTTGCAGGCGGAGTTGCAACACGAAGGCTTGTTTGTTCTGATGTAATCCAGCTAAAGCTTCTGGAGAACGAACACACGGCGAATTAATGACTGACTTATCTCAGGAGTTGGTCGGCTTTAACACTGGGAATAAAAACACAGCAAGGCAATCTAGAGATGTTGGGTTTGTGCAACATTAAACTGAACTCTTACAAAACTCAGGTTTTGCATAAATGCTTGAAATCCTTAAAACCACTGAACTTCATTTAGGTGTTTTCGAGGTTTGGAAAGTGTTTGATATCCAAGCTGCACAGTTTTGCTTGATTTAAAAACCTATATTTGGAAAATGTTTATAAAAAAACATCGGAATAATTGATATTATTTTTTTGAGACAAATTGTCAATTAATGGTAATAATTCAAGAACACATTCTCAACGATGAAGAAACTTTAAATTCTAATGTATGTTTAACACTGGAACCGGAAGACATTTTAAATCTACAAAATAAATAAAACGACAAATAAAATGAATTATGAAATCTCTTTCAAAAAAAGGGACAATTGAAACCAAAACACCAGACTGAAGACTTTTATCATCCAGCTTTTGGTAGAAGGGGGGAAAACAATAAATCATGTAGATATAAATTACTTTGTTGCTGCTGTAGCATGTAGAACACCATCTCAAAAAATTAATAGTAATAAAATGTATTTTTGCGAATTAAAACTAGTTGTTTTTTTTGTCTTTATCTCTAAAGTTTGGTGCTGCAAAAGCTTAAACTCACCTTGAAATTCCTTGAAAAGTGCTTGAATTTTGCTGTGGGGAAAGTACAAACCCTGAAAGTTGGCAACAAAGTTTCTGAGGAAAAGTTTCCTCAGAAACTTGTGGAAAAGGTTCCTCAGATAGGAGGTTACTATCGATCCTAAAAATCTAAGATGACGAGACGTTGACCAGCTTATCTTGCTCCATTTTCATATCTACTCTGTTGAAGTGAAGAATTAGTTGAACTGTAAGCAGATGGTTGTGATAGAAATGAAAGATTTTGGGAGGGTTTTTTTTGCCTTTACTGATGAGTTGATCTGTATCCTCCTAAACAAGTGGTTGGTTTGCAACACCTTCATTGTTGCCTAAAAACAAAAAAAATATTTTTTACCACTTCTATTTAGTAATTTTATTGTAGGCAACTACATGTTACTGCAGAAAAGCTTAAAATTAGCTTCTTCAGGACACAGCAGGAATTAAAGTGATGCTCATCACCAACCTGTGCACAATAACTGCATTTAATGATATATTTTCAAAATGATCTTTATTAATTTTATTATGGAAAAAGCAGAAGAGAAAATGATTTAAAAACTGACTTCTAAACGTCCAGGGTTTCAAGCGTTATTAATGGGAATTTATAGTTGTGATAAATCAAACTACTTTTTTACGTTAATGATGTAATAAATTCCTGCCTCTTATGGATACTGTGTGAATTTTTTTTGTGTGCTAATTTTCCATTTTTTCATGGAATAATCGTATTGAATTTCCACTAAAATTAACTCTAATCTATACCTTTTTAAAATTTGTTTGTAATTGGGTTGTAAGCCTCTTTTTCCTCTTTTTTATTTTTATTTAAAAAAATAGAAATAAAATTGTGGGACTTTAAAAGTCTTGTACAGTGGATTTTAAGTTTCAAATTTTTAGTTAAATTTAAAACTTGAATTTAACTTTTGCAGCTCTAAACAAGTTTTAATTTGCACAACTGAGAATAAAAATGGCTTCCTGTCCTAAAATGATTGTTGACCAGATGTTTTTCAAATACTTTGGTCTTCATCCATCTTTGCTGCAGTTAGTTGTTTCTAACCCTTTTAGTTATCATTTGACTCTAAATATGTTTGTTTGCACACATAACCATTTTCTTGTGCCAGATTGCGACTCATAAGTTTCTTATTTTTTGCTTTTAATTTTTGAGTAGTTGCAGAGAAAAGTGAGTCTGTGCCTCCTCATTTACACCTTGAAGTTGAAGATTACTAGTTTCCTCAAATTCAAAGCAGAAAAAAAATTCAATTATGTACCCTGTGAGCTTTCCATACATTTTTAGTGCCAGACATCAGGAAAATTGATTTCTTTACTGGAGTATTGATTGTCTGTCCAATAAGTTACTTTGATGTAAACAAAATAATAATGAAAATGAGCTGCATGCAGCTGATGTACTCTAAACAGCATGTTGGATTTCTCTTGTATGTATTTTAGCTGCTATTTATTTTCTGCACATTTAACAATGAAGCAACTTGTTAAAACAGATCAGTCATGCAGAAAACCTGATCCAACATGAAGGGTCTCAATATCTGATTATTTTTATCTTCAACTCAGCTGACACAAAGCAAACCCGGCTGTCCTGATCTCGTTCCTTGGCTTTTTTTCCCTCTCTGAACAAAGAGTGATCCAGTTCCAGGAGGAATTGGGTTTCCCTTCTCGTCTCCAGCACAAAGCGAGCGCTTTCCTTATTCACCAGGACTTTATGGCTTTTTGTGTTTCTTCCTTACTCATCCTGACTCTGCAGTACATGCAGCACTTTTCATCAAGTTTGAAATTACAAGGCAGAAGAAACAGGGGAGGAGTAAAAGTTGCATAACAGGATCCAGATGTCGAAGTGTTTCGTTCTGAACCTTTTCTTTATTTCATAATTGACGGCAACTCCCTGTTGCGGTCATTAGAATTACAGAAGCTACATCTGAACAGGAGCTAAACTGAACGTGTTTCCTCGCTGTTTGAGTCACCGCGGTTCATGTGAGGTGGCGCACGTAGACTCACCAACTTCCACAAAGCTTTTAGAAACAGCTACTCATTCAAGTCGACGTCACAGACTGCTGAGTCACTGCGAACAGGATCAACGTATCGAGCGTCGGCGCGTTGGCACACATCATTTAAGTTCTGCTCTTCATATAAACAGGGATTTTTTTTTTTTACTCATTTCTCTCCTGCCCTTTAGAAAAGCATTAACGCCTATTGTTGCGTTGTGGGATGGCTATTTAAAACCCCACATTAGGCATTAATAATTCACTAATGGATAAAGTGAAACTCTTCTCTGGAACCTTCAGCGATTTGTCTGCTTATGGGAAGTGAAGTCAACGAGGTCATTTTAGAGGAAAGTGATTCTGTTCAAGTTGTTTTTCAGACTGTGGTATGTTAACCACAGCTATGATGAAGCTCAGTTTGATTTAAAAGGGCAGGGAGATATGTTAGATGCATCATAAATTAGAAGTTCAGTCCAAATAATTCATGGTTTGAACACATAAAATGCCTTGGATTTTTGTTATTCAGCTGATTTATGATACGTGGTTGTTGAAAGTTTATCATTTATTGTGATAAATTTCTTAGTATAACAATTCTGATGTATTGTTGTCACAATAAATTCCAATTGTTTAAAAGACAAACTGTCCATATTATTAGGATTGTTCTATGACTATCAATAAATTTGTAAATATGATTAAATACAGTTACTGTGAACAGTTTAGTGACTCAAATCACACTATTTTTGTGACTGGTGTCCTAAAGAAGCGTATGGGTTAGTTTTTAATCAGCAGTATTTGTGCTTTAAGTTCTTATTGCTGTCAAAAGGCTGAAACGGAACATCAATCTTGGACTTTGTAGTCTTAGCCTACTGAAAGACTTGCTTAATCTCCATTTGCGGCCTTAAAAAGGAACAAAAATCAATATTCTTTTAGAGGTTTTGCTTAAATCTGTTTCATCAGACTAAAATATATTTAGGCGTGCACCGATTGAAGTTTTCTGGCTGATCACAGTTTGTTTGGAAAGACTGACCGGTTAATTTTGGCAGATTTTTTTTTTTTGTCAGCTTGTAAAAATATATTATTTTGAATAATTCTGATGTATTTCTTAAACACAGCTGAGCTGACCTAATACTTGTAACGTAAGTAACACATTTTTTTGTATATTTTATGTAAACTAGTGACGTTTGACATAATAAAACGTTAGGTAATTTAGTTTTTTTTTCTCTTGCCATACAATTTAAACAAAACTTTTTTGACCGTTTTATGGACCTGAAGGATTCAGGTGCGGAGCCATAGGGGAGGCTGGGGGGGGGGCAGCTGCCCCGCGGCCCGAGTGGGTCTGG
Source organism: Micropoecilia bifurca (assembly GCA_903067075.1). Classification (NCBI taxonomy): domain Eukaryota; kingdom Metazoa; phylum Chordata; class Actinopteri; order Cyprinodontiformes; family Poeciliidae; genus Micropoecilia; species Micropoecilia bifurca. The sequence continues at coordinate 13,676 of CAEGAF010126666.1, forward strand.
AGGTGCCAGGGAGGAATGGTTTTAAGTCGCTTTGTCTGATTATAGACGGAGAAAGTGCGCCCTCGCTTGTTCAGAAAGGTGTATGTAATGTTAGTTACTGTCCCTCAATGGAATATATACTAGCCAGTCCCAGTGACTGTTTGACTCACAGTTTAGCCAATGTGCTTCCTGGGTAAAAATGAAATGTGGCCCAAACAGCACGGCCTCCCCCCACAACCTAACCCCGCTCAACAGTTGCAAGCAGCGCAGGTGATGCATGTGAGGGGCCCGGTCATTGGCCCCGGTCATTGTGCCAATGACCCGCCCCCTGGCCCGACACCCACATGTTCCGCTAGTGGAAAGATTCATTTCTGGATCAAATCATGACTCCAATGATTTGGAATTGAATCAAATTGCTAGACAAAAACATTTGCCGTCACTCACAGCTGAACAAAAGCGGACAGTGGACAGACCAATTTTTAAAAATGGCTAAGTTCATTTTAAGAGATTTACAATCTAATGCAAGCAGCAGCCATGTTGAATCTGTTTGAAGTGTTTAAAGTACCACACAGTTGGGTTTCCAACAGAGGAAATCTCTTTCCTCCTCTGCTGTGGGTTTGTAGACGAAGCGGCAGCTCTCATGTCTCCTCCGCTGCTGCCGCTACAACGGACCGTTTGTCCTTCAGATCATGCATTGTTGCACGGCTGGACCGCCTCTCCAGGCTGCCGCAGTACACAAATGACGCACATGTTCAGGTAAACCGGAGAAAACTGTATTAAACAAGCAGTTTGGATTATCGCTTTCATGTTAATCAAATCAGTCTGTCTTCAGGCTGGTAGCTTTGACCTGCAATTAAACTGTTTAATTTTCTTCACTTTCGGTAGAGCTGAAGTCAAAGCTCGTTTAATCCGTCCGGTAAAAGAGACTAAGGCGATTAGTCGTTAAGAGAGTTAGTTGGTTCAGGTTTTGCTAAAGCTTCCTGGACGTGTTTACAAACAAGCAGGATCTGTAACTATTCCTGTAACTGAAGGATGTTGTGTTTGTGGCTCTGATCGGCAACAACAGCTCTATTTTTTTCCATCAGAGTGAGAAAGCTGACGTGAAGGTTTATGATGTCTCATGCGGTCTGCGGCCAGGAAATGATTCTGGATGGACAGAGATTCTGCAGAAGTGCTCCGGATTCAGTAATTTAACATGACACTGAACCTCTGTGTCTGTGTTGGTCATCTGAAATGTATTAAAGGAATATTTCTAATCATAAAACACACATGCTGTAGTAATTTCATAAAATCTGATACCTTAAGTCACATATGTCAAAGTCAAGGCCCGCGGGCCAGATCCGGCCCGCGAATCAATTATCTATGGCCCCCTGAATGATATTTAATTACTATGAGAACCAACCCGCAAGCCAGAGCCGCCCGCTCGGGTTTTGCCCGCAAACACTACATTTCCCATAATGCAACGGTAGCCCGCGAAGTGACTACAGCGCGCCCAAACGGCTTCATTATTCATCAGCAGTCAGAGCAGAGATTT
>CAEGAF010126667.1:0-17625 GCA_903067075.1 Micropoecilia bifurca
GCATAAAGCCCCAGACAGCATAGCTCCTAGGATCATTGGGACACACAAACCCCTCCACCACGATAAGGTGGCAGCCCAAGGAGGGGCTTATCAACTAGTCAACAAGCCAATTCAATTAAACAGACTTATTTGGCATTGTAAAGTAAATGTGACTGCCTCTTGTCATGATTAAACCACATTGGGATGTAATCACATTTCTAACCTGTCTATAGGACTGAAATGATTAGGCACAATTTGGTTATATATTTTTGAAAATGAATTGTTATTACAGTCATCAGTTGGTTCTATACTATGTACAATTGAACCCACTGAGCTGCTTAATAACATGTATATTTTATTTTGAGATTAACAATTTACAGTATGTTCAAATGAAATTGGATTAGTTTCTTCACACTGCTCCTGTGACGTGGTCTGAAAAAGCTCTTATATGCTGGAGTCTAATATCATCGTCTGGCTCTGCTAAGACTAAAAATACAAGCTCAAAGAAGAGAACGGATGACCAATTATCCATTTATTTTGCTTTTCATCGTGATCTAACCTGATGTTTTATCCTTTTATCTATTGTCTTATCTTATTATTTCAAATGATGTACTGCCTGAGACAAAAGGCTACCAATTACTGCCAAGTTTCATTTGCTGAAAATTATGTAACAGACTTATTTGACTTATCTGATCAATACATAGTAAATATATCTTTCTTTCTAAAGGTTTTGTTGGCTCTAGTGGCCTTTATTTGAAAGTAGCTTGACAAGAAGGAGGGTTATGAGGGAAGGGGAAGACATGCGGCAAATGTCACCAGACCAGGAATCAAACCTGTGAGCACCAAGGCCTCAATACACAGGCCGTGCTTTGCCCCTCTTGGAAAATATATCTTGATGTAAAAAAAAGCTGCTCAGACCTTTTAAATTGCCAAATCCACAGAACACTAGATGCATGTGACTTATTGTCATAATTGCAGCGAAAAAAGAAGAAACATTTATTCAATTCAATTCAATGTTTCCTTATATATCATATTAACAACAACCTCAGTTTGTTTTATATATTGGGTGAGTTTCTCCATTAAATATAGAAGGCTGGAAGAAAGTGCAGTCACAAATAAGTGTGCTCCAGTTCTGCCGGAGTTTCTCTCCCTCTGCACTTGGACAACGCCTCCCACTGTTACTGCTAAAGAACTGAGACTGAAGTCTGTCTCATCCTGCAAAACCTTTCTTTCCTCTTGCTCCTGGATAACGTCACTCTTTTCAGCATTAGTCTTGACACTTAGCAAGGCACCAGTTGTTCCCCAACTGCTAACTACCAACACACATCACCTTCAGGGTTGATGATGTTCTGATAGCTCAAAATTTTCCCCAGACGAGACAAGATCTTATTACTGAGTTCATCTCCTCAGGAATTGCTGTATGGAATGGAAAACCTCCTATGAGGTATTGTGTGCCTTGTTGCAGCCATTGGATACCAGTGTTACCCATGGAGTGGCCCTATACACTGTCAAACCTAGTTATCCTTAAGAAATATCTCCAAACTTGTTACCTCAAAATTGTTTAATGATCATTAAATTAAGTTATTGAGTAACATTCACTTGTGCAGTTTTAGTGTTAACATAATAAATCCAAGTATTTTCAACTTGGAACACTTTATATAAAAAGATTACTTTGCTGAAATTGTTACTGTCTCCTGATTTTAATTTGTTTCTTTACTCAGACTTTGACATGTAGAACACTAATACGACTCACTGTTCCCTTCTAAATAATTTATTGATAGTCAAACATTTAAAAACATACAGAAATGTTCTTTGTCTCAATCCTCACTACTGCAATAAAAGATCAACTTAAAGCATTTTTTTAGAATGAGTGTCAGTGATCTGGACACAAATTACTTTTAATTACCATAGTGATGATTGTGAGGTTCACAAGGGTATGTGCATAGGAAGCTTAGAAAGCTATCCTCTCTGTTATATTGCTCAAGCACAGCAGTTTACTCTATAGGAAAGCCAACACTCAGGTCAGTGCGTCAACAAATCATTTTGCTAGGGTAAAATGCTGACAAACCTGCTTTGGACTCAGAAATACATAAAAAGATGGAATGAGACAGACTAAGGAACAATAGAGAGCAATTGATCTGCTTTTGAAGGCAGCTGGTTGCCCATAGCGCCGATGCAATCGCCCCATCACCTTAAGGACTTAAAGACAGATGTATCGTTTTTAAGTTAGAGTAGCTAATCTCTAATTTTCTGCCTCATCTGAGCAGCTATGTGGTACCATGACACATTGAGGCTGAGCTTTCACATGTTATTACATCAATTAACTCAGAATATCACAAAGGCAAAAAAGCTTTTTAATTTAAGATGCAGTCTGATTTTGGTTGCCAAGCTGCCATTTTGAAGGTTGTTAAAATTAGTATTTAAACTGAGGCAAATGGTTATTTCCCCGTGCTTAGGGTTTTATGAATGTATCAGAGTTCCTGGCAGAAAAACTGCTAAATCAAACACAAGAGAGAGCTTCTTCTGTTTGATGTCTCAATCAATGGTTTTGGGTAGGATAAGTTATTAGTGAGGTTTTTCTGTCATTATCAGTCTGATTCTACACTCACATTTACTTAAATGTGTATAGTAAACTTCAGGTATAAAATGAGACACCTAAACCTGACAATACATTATCACACAAATCAATTTAAAATGATTTGTCAGATAGCAATTTGACCTCTTTTGACTCCATTTTTAATACCACTTTGTGACACGTACCAGCACCCACTTCTTCATTTGATCGAGTCAGTCAGTCACTGTCACTGACTGACAAAGTCCTTTGTATTTTAAAGGTTCTGATTAAAAAAATGACACTGTCTCATTTGAATTTAAAGCAATAATTGAAAGCTACATAACATAGCAAAACGACATAAACCAAACTTTATATGCTGCAGCATTTAGTCAATGAATTGTTAAAATCTAAATTCTCCATTGCAACATTTAGTGTCACCTTCTTTTTTCCACTGAGTGAAGGCAGACAAATCTACCAGTAAGGAAACTCTTATGTCAGTCCTACCTGATTAAAATGCAGCAGACCTGGACCAAAATGAACAACACAGACACATAAACCGAAGGAAGAAATTTTGATTGGCAGGCAGCTTGTTACCACTCCAATTAGAGTGTTTACAGCCTTTGCTGTGTGCATGTGTGTGACACTGCATCTGTATATATAAAGTGTAGCGTCTGCTTCCTATTGCGTGCAAGGCTTTACAATGCCTGCAGCACTTTTGGTAGCCTCTCATATAAATGGCGCGTATTGTAATTATAATTTGGGTTTGCGATGTAAGTTTGGACAGAGCGATAAACAGATAAGTCTAATTTTGATAGGACAATTAAAGATTAGTTCAAATTTTGTAACGGTAAAATTAGCCTTGTGCACATAGCAGATTCTTCTTTTTTACACAACAGCAAGAATGCATGTGCAGAGCAAAAACTGTCCTCGTGTTATAGTTAAAATAAATACTTGTGCACGTCAAAATGCATTTAAATGTTACTGAATTTAAAAAAACATACAATTTAATTATCATTTCACTCATTTCATGATGTGTCAAGGACGGGACGTCATGACATCATTTTATGTCAGTCTTACCTGTCAGTCAATGGAGATAATACTGCAGAGTTTAACTCGTTGGTCTAAAACTGAGTTATACTCCAGTTTAACAAATCATAGGCTGTCCGTCATTTGTTTAGCTTAGCAAATGTTTTGGTACTTCAAATTTATGAAGTTGGGAAAATTGTTTGCACAGCTTCCGTTTGACAGAAAGATAAATGGCCAAAAACAAAACTTTTAGACTGTCAACCTAATGTGTAATTACTTTTAGAGGGCTGAGAAATGTTTTGCTGTGAGTATTTTTGCATGTTTTGGTGTGCTAAAGTCGTATTCAAATTCTCTCTAATGGGTGCATGTGTGTTTCTTACATGTGTTTTAGCTAAGAGACTTAATTTCACTTTGCGCTCTGTAACCTTGGGGCTCTCCTCGTCTTTGAAGTATGAGAGCTGTGAGGTGGTGATAGAGAAGCATTTAATAACCATCACCCTCATCATTTGTGTGTATGTAAGTTTGGAAAAAAAGAGAAGGATCCGCTGCAATGTGCACTGACTAGTCACCACATAATGACTGTTTTCAGCCTTCATGTGCATCAAACAGGCAAACAAGGTAAACTAAAAAACTTTATTTAGTTTTCAAAGTACAGACAAGTGCAAATAAATGTGCATTTAAAAACAACTGTTAAACAACTTTGTGCTATATTAGAGCTACACCTGAGTGTATAAATGGATGAGTGTGACTAGTGTAAAGTGGTTTGAGTGGTAAGCATGACTAGGAAAGCATAATATAAATCAAGGCTATTAGAATCATTTTAGCAGATAAAATCTAGATTGTGCAAAAATATTTTATCTTTTGAGACAATTTTTTCTGCATGTTTTCTTAAATCATCAAAATACATGATTTGATATTGTAGGTTTTATATCAGTTTCATGTAATTTTACAAGATCATTTGATCTGCATTTTTAGTGGTGAACATGCTTCAGCCAAATGGAAGAAACTCCTACCAGTATTTGGTAACCTACCAGTGTCTCGCATCATTGCAGAGGAACTGTGTTTCATTCTTCTTTGCAAAGGTGGTCTAGTTTTTTTAGACTTGCAAGCATTTCTTTAACATGGGTCTCTTAGGATCTGCTCACAATATATGAGTCACAGAAGAGTTTCAGTGGACGTTTGTAACCCTTTAATTCTATACTTTCTGAACTAATCTATTGCAGTTATCCTGATATCAGGGTACGTTCTTGTGTTTTATTCCCATTTTCAGAAAAGCTCAAGCTTGGATCTATCATACTGATCAATTTACATTTTTTTTAATTACCCAGAAAAAACCTCTGATTTCACAGGCATGTCAAAGATCAAATACAAAATCTTAAGTTTATCTTTGAGTTTATTGATTTAAATTTACGTATTATGGACTCCTATGATTTTTATTGACCGCAAATATTTAAACCCCCTCATTTTCCATTAAGTCAAAGTTTTTTGCTATCAATTTTCAAGGAATACCAGACCTGGTGGTTTATTCTAAAATTAATTAATTGATTGCATATTCTTGTACAGCGCCATTTCTTCAAATACTTCTTTGTTTGTTTTGAATATTCTTTCTATTTACCCTTCCAATTAGTGTTTTTTTTTTAATAGAGCACTTTAGGTCAGAGGCTCTAATTAATGTATCTCCCTCTCCATTTCCTTGGTTTCCCTTGTTTTTGTGCTTCAGTCTCTTGTTCTCCATGTCCCTGGTGCCATTTCCAGCTTTTCTGTATTTTGTCTTTCATCTTTTTCTGTTAGCCTCGTCTCTCTTCTTCTACAAGATCTCCCTCTCTCTCTCTTTCTCTCTCTTTCCCTTCCGTTAGCTGAAGGTTCTCTGCCTCTCATCTCCTGCTGAGCCCTTCTTCAGAAGTATTTTTATTATGCACTGAAAGACGCCCTTCATCAAACAATCTAAACAACAGACATTCTTTTCTTGCTTCACATGCACAGATAATCATAAATCTATTATGTCGATGACACACACAATCAACATGTATGGTACAGCTATCTCTGAATTGCAGTTCTGAGATACATAAACAGAATTATGTGCACCGTTGTTTTTTAAATTTTAATTAAAATTCCCCTGATTTTAATCCCCCGGAGAAGCTCTAACTGCTCCGTTGACGCACAGAAATGCAATCCCATTCTGCTAGGAGTGCATTCACACCGGTCCTGCTATGTTTTACCTAGAAAGTCTGGTTTCTCTGGGAAAGAGTCAATGCGTAATCAAACTTGAAGATTTCGATTTTGTTGACATGAACTCTGATGTCGTTTGACCATGGACTATAGTCCGCCCCCAAACCATGGAGTGGACTATAATGCAGAGCACTCTGGTTAAATATGACCAAACCAAGCATTGCTGGATGGAGACATGGTTCATGGTCCTTTGCCAAAAACAATTGAAAGACTCTACAACCGCTAAGGCACTCTTACATTACATGGTTACACTTTGTGAAGAACGAAGTTGCTTTCAGTGTCTCCTCCAGAGGTTTTTTGTGTGGTTTCCTTCAAAGGATTTTGATACAGTGCCACGACAGGTGAGGGGGTAAACAGGTTGCTCATTGGTTTATTTGTTTGAGAAAGTGCGGTGTGGAAGTGATTGAATGTAAGAAATGTTTCAATGTCTCCAATCCACCAGACTATCATTTGTGGAAACGTCCCAAATCTTCAGACTTTGCCTCCTCTTTTGAGAACTTACAGATTGAGGAGATCCACAAAGCGCTCCTAATGGTTTTCCACAACCTTCTGTCAGGTGGGAAGCATCCAGTTAATGTGGAAGCAGAACTCTTTGACAAGCTTCACTCTGTTAGGCCTCAGAATTTTATTTTTTCTGTTTTTGTCTCTCTTACTGTTACACTATAGCATGTTTAGTTCTATTGTTAAAAAAATGTAGCTTTGCAGATAAAACTTAACCGTAATTCACAAAGCCACAGAGGTAGGTCAAGCCAATTTGGTGCAATAGGGTGTCCAACCACCCGGATTTACACTAATTTTTAGTTCAGGACAGGTTCAGGACCCATCCTATAAGACGATAAGGAATATGCTTTGTGGTTATAGTGAGTATTTTTCTTTATCTGTACATTTTTCACTTTTAATACAGAGCGTGAGTAAGGGTGCCAGTCAAAAATTCCTATGCCAGTAGCCAGCTCTTGGCATAGGCCATATAATCATCATGTGGGCAGGACACTAAGCTCCATATTCATTCTGACATACAGCCAGGAAGTACTGGGGGATTGAACAACCAGCCAACTGTTTGATTCACCAATTTACACACCAACTACTACCAGCTGTTGTGGATGTTTTTTCTCATTTAGTTTCTTTATCCCTTTATACCCTATCCTCTTGGTATCTCTTGCTGTACAACTCCCCCACTCTGTCAACACGGTGTGTGTGTGTGTGTGTGTGTGTGTGTGTGTGTGTGTGTGTGTGTGTGTTGTTCCTGATGAGGTTAAGGACATGATTAATGGGTTCATCTAACGGTGTTTATACAGCACTCATCTCCACTTAATACGCTCAGGAGCACGCAACACACAGATGCCACCCCTCCTGCACCTCGTTGCCCTGGGTAACGGTATGCAAATGATATGTAGATGACAGGGAGTCAATTAGGAGACCGTAGAGCTATGACTCCATGGAACTCTATTAGTGGAGCACTGATCAGTACTCAGACTGACTGACTCCAGTTTACACAAGCTCTTGGTCTTCTTGCTTCTGTGTGCTCACTTGCTTTTTTTTGTTTTTTTCTACTCTACAGTATTTGCACAGATTTCTTTCTGTTTTTACATACCCTAGATAGCTACTGTGTCTGTTATTACAATAACAGATGCAGAACACAATAATACCGTATTAAAAATATGGCCACAATCTATAAGATGAGGCTTTCAAAGGCAAAATATATCTATTTAAAACTTCTATTGTATTTAACTCCTCCGTGAGAGGAGTTGGGATTTCGTCTAATAAAAAATTTATAATGTTATTGTACACTTATAGTATTGTTACAAGAAAATGAAGAGGCAATGGCAAACTTGGAAGAGGAATGAGTTTTCTTACTGCAGAAACATGTGGGTTTGCCATTTTAAATTAACTTTTAGGTGTAAATATGTTCCTGGAAAGAGGGATCTTAAGTGTGTGTGTTCCGTGTAATTGCCATGGAAATTTTGATCAAACTTTTAAAGTACAAAAAAAAAAGGAAAAAAAGCAAATTAGTCGTTTCCTTCCACTGGTTTATCTACTGGTTTGGAGTAAATCAAACAGGCTAAGCAAAAAGTGATTTTGTCAGATGTTGATGCTATGCATGGCTGTTGCATGACTGTAATAAACCAGCCATGTAGATGTAGCATTTTCTTAATATATCCTCTTGTCCATTTCATTTATTTATCTTTAAGCAAGGAGATTCTAGCTATAGTCTAAATGAATTTATTTGCCTACATTAGAATCTGATTAAAAGACTGATGTATTACAAAATAAATTAATTTTTAGAGACAGTTATGTATTTTTCAGGTGCACTTATTTTGTAGCACAAATAAGAAACAATGTTGCCTTCAGTTATAAAAATGCTGTAAATCTCAAATATGACATAAAAGTAATTTCATTTTGTAATTTAAAGCTTTGAAAACAGGCCTCTGTCTCTTTACCAAGCTTCTGCTCTTCCTTCAGGAAGTCATCAACATTTCTCCATTAATCCTTTAACATAATTCTTAGGAGTGTTGCACTGAGAAGTAGTTCATATGATAAGCTCAGTAGATGTGCGTTTACACTGGCTGTTTGCTAATTGCTGCTGCCTAGTCTTGAGGAACTGAGTCGGGATGTTGCAGGGGGCGTGAAAGCGCGGCGGGAAACTGCAGCTCCGAGGAGAAGTTTTGGTGCTTTGTAAGATCAAGAGTTCAGGAAACACCAAATAGCTTGAGAAATACTTGAATTTCTCAAGTCATTCAGGGTTTCCTAAATGCATGAAAGAATCAAGCATCACTCCAGGTATGCTTTTGACTAGGGAATAACATTATAACATGATAAAGCTAATCATGCAGAAATGTGATGTTATGACTTACACAGCAATTAAAAATACTTGCAATCTGCTTCAGAGTTACTACCACAAAAAGTTTAAAAAAGAGGGCTCTTTCAAAGCTTATTATTGGAAAATTAGATAGAGGGAATACAGTGGGAAAAATACATAAGTAATAGAGATAATCTCTGTCCTGAAAGCTAAACCCACATAGTTTGGGAGAGAGTCACAACGCTGCAGCCGGACTGCAGTAAGAGCCACCAGACATGCAGTAACTCTGTTCAGGGTGGGAAGGTTGAGAAGCCTCCTGTAACAAAAAACATCCTCACAGGCATCTTGTCTGGAAAAAGTGAAAATTGACTTGATTGTTGCTCAATTATTGAAAGTCAGGCTTCAGATTAAATATTATTATTATTATTATTATTATTTGGAAATCAAGATCAAAAAACAAAAAGGATCAAAGTCATTTGAAGTCCAGGGTGAATTTTCCACTGCCAGTGAGAATTTGGGGATCTATGTCCAGCTTACAGCTGCTGATAAAAGCGTCATGAAGTTTATGATTTTATTTTTTTTTTTATCAGGACTTGGCACCTGTCTAAACTGTTGCAAGTACTCATTCGTGCTATAATTAAACCGGTGTTTTACATGACTGGCCTCCAAATTCTCCTGACCTTTTATTATTGGGAAATTGGAAAATATGGAGAAGTTATAGATTGTCCATACAGAATAGACAAAGAATGTTCATGAGAAAAACAAGACTTCAGAGTCTCAACAGTGCAGACAAACTGAAGGTAGCAGGACTTCTTTAAAAACTCAGCAGGGTAATAGAGTTTTTAAAGAACTTAATTCTGTGTTTTTCCTTCAGCATCATAATTAACAGAACCAAACACTTTAAATGTTCCTCTGTGATATTTAATGTATGTATGCTTCAGTTTTTAAAATGAAATACTGGCACTGGAAAAAAAAACTGGAAAGAAAGTTATTAGAAATTAAATTAAAGGTTAATTTTTAGTTGTTCCAATCCACAATCTTCTTTCTCAGCCATTTAAAGACCCAAAAGTTTGAAAAAGAATATTACAATTAGGAGAATATGTTAGTATCAATCAGTCAGCTCCATCTAATCATGTATTTTAGTTGCTGGCATGGTGTTGTCTTAACTTTCTGCATCTGTTTTGACCTTACTTTGAAACTAGGACAAATGTCTACTTGTCAGCTATTTTTAAGGCCTTTTAATCCTAGATGTGCAACTTCTTTCTCTTTTTCTTGGACCTGGCTATATTTTCACCCACACTGCAACAGCTGTCTACAATCCATTTTATAAGGCAAAAGGTGCACAAATGCACAATTTCAAGACATTGCCGTGTCTCACTCCCTTGAAACATCTAACCTTTTCTCTAAAAACATCTCGTCTTAAATCATGCATGACTGTACCTCCAGTCACAGTGTGCAGAAATGTGCAGAAGAACTGGCGTTTACCTGTGTCAACTCCATTTTTTTCTACTTTTTCATTTTTCTTACTCCTTTTTCTGTCTGTATGCCAGAGCAAAATTAACACTCCTCACACTCTTTTCTTCTGCCTGTATGTTCCACCTGGTGAGCTTTTCTTTCTTCAATCTTTTTTGAGAATTCACACTGGCCATTTTCAGGCATGAAGTTAAAAGAAAAAAAATTTAGTTGTGCAGTCTTATATAGAGTCTTTTTGACTATTCCAGCCCTGGTGGCACTGACTGCTGCCCGGTGGTTTGAGTTCCAGATAAATGAAAATAGATGAGTAATCTGTTTGACTCAAAACACACACAGGCACATAGAAACCAGCTTGGATGACATACAGTTTGTGGAAACTCCGATTTTGTTCAAGGTACAAAAAAATAAGCAAGAGAGTTGTTGATAACCTACAAATATATATGATGTCAGTTTTTTTTCACCCTTCATATTATTGGTTTAAAAAAGGCACAGCTACCCCATTCCAACAATGATACCTAGTTAAAACCAACATAACGGGGTTAAAAAGAGGGAAAAAAGAAAGAAAAACATACTGTTTCCGGTTCCCTTCTCTGGCACACTTCCAGTGAGATGAGCTACAGCTGCTAGAAGTTTAGAAAAAAATGGTTCAATGGCTTTCAAGCTATTCAGAGAGGTTCCTCAAGTAAATACTTTAACGTTTCTATTTTTAAATAAATTAAATATTCAGAGTAGTGCTTCACTAGAATAAAATGAGTTTTACAGTTTTTTGTCCAAAATAATTGGATCAGAGGTAAGACGCTGGAACTTAAAATGCAACCAGTTCGAACAACACAATTAAGGAACATACACTCTCTTATTAATCCCTTCTGATTAGTGTGATTTTGTCACCTGGGCCAACAAAATGCGCAGCAAGAAAAGAAATGGCACAACAGAAGCTTATGTATAAACTTCTCTGTAGGATTCTTTCAACAAATATTCTTCACGGAGAGACAATGAGGTAAAAAAAAAAGTGCTCTATTTAATAGAAAAATAAAAATAGAGTCGGTCAAGTTACTGAAAGTGTAGGTAGGTAGACTGGTAGTGATTGCAGGCCCCACCGATCTTTAGCAGATAGGCATGAGTTGGTTGATGAGTTGTATGTGCCGTGATAGTTCAGTGGGAGAAAGCTGTGCCCAAAAGGAGAAGCAGCAGGAAACTCAGCAAATGAAAGACAAGAGTTGATGAACACACCACAACCTTTCAGTTCCGTGCAGAATGTGAAAAACCGATATTGGCAGTAGCGGCTGTAAGTACAAGTATGATAACGTTAATCTTGACGCCACTTTTCAGAAGCACACAAAATCTTTAATGATTCAGTCATGGGTAAAATCTTTTTTTTTTACCCATGAGACATTTTTAAGAGCCATTTTTCTCCAGTTCTCTCCTTGTTCTAAACACACCTTAGAAAGTGTAGTTAGAAAACAACCAACAATTAGATTTTATACACTCCATACATAGGGGATTCCTTTATTGCCCATGTTCCTAGACGACTGCCTTGTAGCAGAACTTCCACATTGATGCTTCTCTTTCCTATTTTTCATTTAACAGAATTTTGCCCCAGAGAAGGAGCTGGAACGAAAATGACAGCAACAGATTTACTTCAACTGCTCAGTATAATTCATTGACAAAATACAACAGCATGAATCCCTAAATTGACATTTACACAACTAAAGCTTGGCAAAATTGGAGTCTTAGTATTTTAGAGTGTTTGCTTTGAGCTGTTCATAGACCACATTTACAAATCCTTATTTTCTAAAATCACTTTAGTGCTGCTTCAAGTGGATTATTGCTTTTTAAGGTCCCAAATTGTAATGCACATAAAAGACTTACTCACACTGCCTTTTGATCTTTTCATCTGGAAAAATAATATGACTATTTTTCTTATGTAATAACCAACTAGTTGTTTTTTAAGCATATCTGTAGGTGTGAAACGTTTTGCAAACGCAATGACACATGCAATAAGAAAACATGTTTTAATGTTTTGATTGTATTTCAAAAGCTAAACCATAAGAGTAATATTTAGAATCACCATGCCTCTGGTTTAGTCCCAGTAGGAAAACTCAGGTTTAACTCTGAGTGAAATGTGATTGGACAGAATCTTGAAAGTCCCAGTTTTTCCCCAAAGATTTGGAGCAATAGTACAAATGACTCTGTCAGTTTTTCTGTTTGTTGCCAATTTACTTTGCTTTGCTTCCCATCTATCATTTTCTCCACCTGAATTCCTTTTCTTGTTTTCTTAACAATAATTTCTTCTTTCTTCTTTTTTCCTTTATCTTTAAATCTCTTCTTTATTATTTTAGTCCTTGTTTTTGTCTCGATTTAGAGCAAGTTAAAGCATGTTTTATGCAGTAATTGAGATGTGACTTATGTTCTCGGTGGGGTTCACCCAGATATAATCCAATTCACTGCTTCTACTGCCTTTACCAAAGCAAACCCATGGCAAGAGGATAAAAGAGCAAATCAGTTCCAGATATATTCAGATCCGTGTGAATATCCAACAACAGAGAGCAGCTGAAAGAGAAGTAGAAGTAAATAATAAATGAAGACATCTTCCAGCCTCCCCACAGAGAGAGAAATGCTGGGATGGATTTCAGGGGGAATGGGAAGAATGATGTGTTGCATCCATCAATCTTGCTTTTGAAGATGAGAGAAGACAGAATAGAAAAACATTAGTGTGCCTGGTCCGAATGATTTAGGAGAGAAAAAAAACACTGGAATAAATAGTGGACGTAATTACAACAGAGTTTTAGGGTAATTGAAGGTCACCGGGGGGAGAGAGGGAGGGGTGTCCACAGAAGAGTAGATTTATGAAAAAAATCCCAGAAATGTCTAGGGTTACGATTTTACATATTTCAATAAAAAACATGTTTTAGTATTTTTAATTTCATAGGATGTCTAGCATTTTTTGTTATAATTCCCAGATTTTTTATATATTTATTTATTTTACAAATTTCAGACTTTACAATGTTAGAATGTAAGCCTTTGCTCAGGGAAAATGTGTCCAATGTTGTAACAATTTCTGCTCTCCACAAGAGCTGTTTAGCCTGACATAAGCAAATAAAGGCACAGCTTCATTGATATCCTGTGGAGAGGAAATACATCACTTATGTTTAATATATATTTGAAAAAAATACTTGTCGCCTGTTACTGCTAATGTTGAACACTACTTTTATCACCCTCCACTTTCTGAAATGGCTTCTTTAGATAGTATTTGAAAACACACACTGCACATTAAGGAATATACTCAACACTATTTAGTATTCTTGCGAAAACCAAATGCACTTAGGCTATGAGAGATAGAAAGACAAGTTCGTTGTGGTATTTTGAAATGTTTTTGGTAATTTGCATGGTGCATATACAAAATCCACTTAAGGCTACTTATCATCATACGGAGATAAGCACACGATAAGCTAGAAGTATTCAAGATTATTTTTGTCAAATAAATTTGTTTGGATGTGGATGTACATCACTGCAACACAGAAACATAAAATACTCGACAATGTTTAATCCTTGTATATTTAAAAAGAATGTATTACCATTATTACTGAAGGCTTAATGGATTGTGATACATCTAGATAAATGCTCTTGGAAACGGCTTTTGGTTTTAGGATTTGAGCATTACAGCCCACAACCAATGTCAGCCTTTTTTCCCTCTCATCCAGAGATTCAGGTTAAGGCCTCACAATAAAAATAATAGGCAAATTGGAACCCTAGTCGTATTGAAGCACCACAGATATGGGGCCTTTTAATTGGTAGCTTTGAAAGTCATTTACAGTGAGCCAACCTGAAAGACGGAGGCAGGCACCCCAAGGTGGCACGATTTCCAGAAGGTTTTAACAGCTATAGCAAGAGATCACAAAGGCACTGCAGTAACTAACATTTCTATGTTATTCTAAGCTGTTATCTTAATGTTTGAGAAGTAAACTCATAAAGCAAGAGATCTCCAGCAGTTCAATGTTGTCAGTAGCTTTCTCCTTTCATATCTCAGAGTTACAACTAATAAACTATTAACAATGTAAAGCCAAGCACTGGTAGTAAATGTTTTCTCTTATGGTTCAAATCCTGGGATATTTTCTCGCACGTTTTCAAAATCTAAATTTAAGTAAAGAAATGAACTTGAAGCCAATAAATGGAACAACTTTCTTTTAGAGTCTGCATTTGTTTCTTTTTATGTAACCACATTATTGATACCTTCTCTTTAACTTGATTTCTTAAATGTTAAAGAGTAATCGAAACCTTGTTAGCAACATCAGCTTTGCAGCATGAATTGGATTTCTTAACCACCACTAAATATAGTTAGAGTTGAGATTGTTCATAATCAAAAGCATAAAAAAGGCTGTTACAATGATTGAGACAAGATGAAACAAAATATGAACACTCAAGTCTAAATCAGACTTGAAACTGCCTAAATATTTGGCCCAGAAGGGTTAGAGGAGAAGGGAATCCTGTACAAGAATTTTAAAAAGAGGACTGAGCATGAAGGTACTAAATACACGAGAGTCCAGTTTGATCCGATTCCCTAAAACACAATATTGATCAAAATATTTGAGACAGATGAAAGATCCAACAGTTTCTGTAGAAATGAGCTTATAAAAGCAGGTTATTTAGGAATCTAACACAACTCAAATTCACAATGTATACACCGTTGGAATTAAATGATATACTGTGAAGTATAAACAAAGTTATAATAATAATAATACATAAGTATAATTCTAAACACTAATACATAGAAAACCAGAGGACTGCAATATTCTGCTACCAAATTCAAAAGTTTATGTAATTTTTCACAGAGGTGGAGAACTGACAAGTCACAGTTAATTTGGCTGCTTGACTTGGTGATAGTAACTTCAAGCATGATAACGTAGAGTTTGCCTGAGAAAACAGCAACAAACTAACCAAAGATCTACTTTAAGTTTAGCTCTAAACCTCAGTCTAGTCCAAGATGTAGCTGATGTATTCTTAGCTGCGCATTCCCAGAACCTGAGACGATAGTCATCTTGGTTGACCTAAAGTTGCACGAGTGGCATTTACTGATACACAGCTGCAAAAGTTACCAAAAAAAAAAATGTGGGGTGGATTGTTTATGTAAAACTTAGAATGTAACCATTTTGTAACCTACTGCACTTTCCCATGTTTTTATGCAAAATTCATTTTTGCTTGTTTTCGTATTTCCATTTGGGTCTCTGTTGTTTCTAGAAACAGTTCAGGTGCTTAAAAAAGGAAAATAAAACACCAATTGTGATAATATGTTTTTTGGTTTCTGTAAAATGAGTCATTTGAAAAACCTCCTGATGGCTAAGTCATAATTAACAGGCACTGCCCCATTGCCAAGCATCCCTCATTGATTCAAGTCCCTCATATGGTAACCAAAGCAGAGCTTCAGCACAGTTTACTCAGCTGGTTTTGGTGCTGTACACTCTGAACAATGGCTGCTGGAAAAGATAAGTGAAACCCTGTTGCCCCCTGCTTCTGGGATTGACATAAAATCAGAGATGTATGATTGTACAATTGTGCATCTGTTTGCAGCCATTTTCACGTCTGTAAAGTGTGACCGTAAACCTTGAGCTGGGGGCTGTGACCAGTAGCAGCTTATCTGGATGTGAAATGACAAAAGGCCCTAAAATAGTTCATTCTGAAAAGACTTCTCTTAGGGCAAGGGCAAGGCCAAGAAGCTGCACGGCTGTGAGGATGGGCGGTAGCTAAAAGATGATTATATAAGAACACCAGAGGAGATATGACTAATAATGTGATATGAGTGCAAAGACATGACTAATGCACCTCTTGACAAGCAACAAGCCACTGGTTTGGATTTAAAACATTTGGACTATTGTCTAGGAATCATCCTAATTTACTTGTAGTGAGAATAACCCATCAGTTGCTTTGGATTGTTAGTACTGTCAATTCATGTGGTAACACTTTCTAGCATTCAGAATCTCATGCTTGAATTGCTAAAATACATGCATATATCTTTGTACTGTCAGCAGCTCTGTGCTGTTATTAGCTGTGAAACATGAGGTGAGAAAACATCCTCAGACGAGAGGATTCTTTAGTTTAAGAATAAAACTTAGATCTTTTCAAAGATGTGCAACTCTCAAAGAGGAGCCGGCTTTTCCAGGTCCCAAAACATTCTTAATTTATCACCATCTGTAGCCTCTCATTTTAGCTTAACTCTTTTAGCAAATATGAAAGTTTTATTTTGCACTTAGTATTGTTTTGACAAGCCTCATGCTGTTTGTATGTATTTGTTTTGCTACCAAAATAGGAATTCTTACTTTGGTGTAATGTTTAAATCTAACTTTTAATTAATTTAGAAATGATACTTTTGTGCATGACCCATAACTACAGGGCACCAAATATTTGCATTGGTAGGCTTTAGTATCCCATAAATAACCTCTTAAATTACTGACATGCAATCTAACTAGGACCCGGTTCCTGAGGTTTTGCTTTTACACTTACAGTTCAGTCCCACCTCACTCACCTCCCTCAAATTCAACCTGTATCTGTCTAGTTCCAGGGGTGAGTTCTTATTTCTGATGTCTCCAATGAATGAATGAAGGGGGGATTTGATTCAATCAATCTGTGAGAAAAATGAAAGCCCAAAGCCACCTTCAATCATTTGTTTTTTTCTTCTTTCCACATAACCAAAGCATTTTGCTGTTGTTGTAACCAAGTACTTTGGTCTCAACCAAAATTTATGTCAGTAAGTTAACAAAAACATATAAAGCAAAACAGGTTGGTAGACCAGACATAACATAAGGAAAGACTAAATAACAATGTGACTAGACTGTAAGAGAAAAGAAAAAGAAGGATGTGAAGGATGAAACAAATGAAGACAGAGCAAAAACAAAATCAAACAAAATCAAACATTGATTGGCAGACAGAGAAAAGATTGTTTGGTGGGAGGACTGTGATGGAGAGATGAACTATTTCACCCATCATTAGTGAAGCTATGCTAGACTCTAGAGCTATCCTAAGGCCTTCACATAGGGTCGAGTTTGAGTCTTGTCTTTTACCTCCAGCTCCCAAGTCAGTTTCCATCTGTCAGCAATGACTTGGGAGCTTAAAGTTAGAAAATCCACCAAGCCAGTTGCAGTGTATCCTTCAATCAATGTTTCCTAGAAGCTATGCGTTAAACTCCTTGGTTTGGCCTTTTTTTTACTCTGAAATCGGTGTAATCATTCCGGATACGCTCGCCTAAAGTTTCCAATGGGAGGCAATGTAGCCTGGTAAAACAGTTCAGCTGTAAATAAAGTAGCAAAACAGTCTCCTATGATAATAAGGAGGAGAACTGCAGTCGATGTAAGTGAAGGATTTCTTCAGAGAGAGACCAAAAGACCATTGAGAGAATGTAAACACAGTTGTCTGGAAAAGAAGGAAAGCAAAAAAAGTATTAGACAGTGAAATGGAAGGATTGAGGTATTTGGATGACCCAGATTGTATTGTGCTATTTGCAGTGGTGGAGAAAGTACTCAAAAAATGTACTTAAGTAAAAGTACAAATACACAGTCAAAAATGTACTTAAGTAAAA